>JAQGAV010002618.1:0-14970 GCA_034691345.1 Phasmarhabditis papillosa
ACGGCAAGAAGTGAACCAAGAACTTGGAAAGAAAGCATTAACAATCAGATAGACATAATCTTGAGAATTGAATAAATTACTTTATAACAAACAATTTTCACAAAATCGGTTTGAGACGGTTCAATTGCTTTGAAATTTTTAACTTACGAATAGTCTGTGATGCACAAGATAACCGTTAGAAGGCTCGAAGTGTGTCAGGATGATGACGATCTAAAACAGCTTGCATAATAGGGTAAATTTACAACAATGTGCTTTAGCCTAGTGGTTAGAGCAGCGGTCTCTGAATCCGTAAGGGTCTGAGGCTGTGGGTTCGACTCCCCGTAGCTGCATATGGCATAGGAAACCAGTGGCTTACTTATCCTGTGTTTCGTGCACCCGAAGATAGAATGTTAGAAAGAGCCGTCTCTCCTTAGGAGATTCCGGAATGTATGACCGAAACCCTGCGCCGAAGAAATCTACAGTTATTGTGTGATATGTGCGATTACAGGAAATAAATTACTTTTACTTTTTTACTTCAACGATAGGGCACTATTTCCTAGAATTCCCAATTTTATTGGTTTAGAAGCATGAAGACATATTTAAGTAGTAACTCCCTTGAAACTGACCTGTCTACTCAATGGTGGTATAACATCGGCAACGTCTAACGATCCTCGCGAAGATAGAACGTTTGTGGATTCGGAGCACTCCGTCCTAGAATTATCTTTTTAGTTATTTGTTTTAAAAGTTATATTGTTTTCGTTTTTTATTCCGATATCAATATTTCTATCACAGTACAGGTTATCTCAGTAGTTATTTTTTCTGTGTTAGTAGCACCAGTGAATTTAAGGCGGAGTGCTTGGTCTTTCTTTCTTTTCTTTTTAATACAAATGTATTATGTGGTTATAAGAACAACATATATAAGAGTTGTATTCGAAGCTACCCTTACCACCAAAACCAGTCTATTCTGGAATTGGGCCTTTTTCCACTATTAGTAAACTTTTCAAATACCTACACAAATTATTTTACTTATTTATGTTGTAGATACTACTTACTTTACATGACACCACAAGTCATCTGTTATATTGTCAATCATCATAATCATGCCGGAAAAGTCTTTGGTCACGTAGCGAGGTACAACTCCAGTTAAGGTCTGCAACTAAATGAAGTTTGGGAAGGAAACATTTCTCAAAAAGTTTATTCCAGAATAGTTTTAAGTTTTCATAGTTTGGACGAGTCAGGATTACTCATTGACTTTTCATTAAACTTTGTTATACTTACGTCATGAATAACTCCTTCTTTGATAATCATCTGAACCAAGGAATCGGTGATCATGTCTCCAGTACACTGTACCATGTCGCCAAACAGAATACGGGAACTAAATTGATGGATGTTGACACTTTTTTAAGTCGGTTTAATCATTTTACGCAGAACGAGATCATAGATGTTTGGAGCGAAGAAGTGAGAATTCTTTCTTCGGTGGAATTCGAACCATCGACCTCTAGCTTATGAGGCAATGCTTCTAACCACTGGGCCACCACAAGTTCGAACAATTTAATTTCTAGTTGAATTTATATTGGTTTAAAGTCAAAATTATTGTTTTCATCGGGCTAAACTGAATTAAGTGCGAACTATGTACCTGTGAATAACTAAGGATCCTTCAACCTTGGCCGCGGACAGTGTGCTCAAACTGTGAGAGATAATGATATATTCTCCGGGTGGTAGGAAAGTGTCGCCTAAACCAGAAGAGATCATATGTAAACGCAGTGCGCCATAATCGTCAATGGCGCGGTCCCGTATTGTTATAATCTAACGCAAATGTTAACACTTTCCTTTGCAATATCTTGAATACAAATATAATTGAATATTTAATATTATATATTTTTATAATCAGTGCAAGCAGCCTTGTTGACTGAAATTAACTTGAAAAGACCGTGCCACAGTACCTTGCCCAATTTTCGAGTATTTGAAGGGAAAACTATGATTGAGAAGTACTAATATCAATAGCCGATATTTTTGTAATCCGATTGTAGTTAAAAATGGTGCTTATATTGCATTTTGCATTTAATGGATTCAAAGAGCTTCAGTACTTACCAGTAGAGGTCGATCCTTCAAGCGATCTTTTGGATCTACAAATCAAATCGGAAACATGCCCGTCAATTGATACTTTGTGCACACATATCATCAAATCAACCTAAAATAAAGTGTGAGAAAATACGTGTAGCAAAAAGTTTGTTTCGGTTTTTATAGTTTACGGAACTTTTTGTCAGGTTTTCAGGAAGATTACTGTAATCGGTCGGTGTATTAAATCTGTAATAAGAAAGCTCATTGATGCCTCGTACCAGGGTCACTAAACCTTCACTGGCGCCTTACACAAATACGTTGTCAGAACTTAATATTACTATGTATTTTTCATTTCTATTATACGGTAAATATTCGATAATCACTTACTCTATCCGTAATTGTTCTCGCACCATTCTGGAACAGTGTTATTGCCACTTCTGTATTTTTTTCAACTACTATCCGAACGGCTCTAAACCGGAATATAAGTGGAACAGCAAGAAAAAAGATAATTGTACGATAAATCAGTTTCTGATATAGTAATACACGTTAAGTACAATAATATTTATGCAAATGCAAACATTATTGCAGATCTTAACTCACTTATCGTTATTTATCAACATACCACCCATAGTCATCGGCACCCGTAACTCAGACCAACCAGAAGTAGACCGAACTTTAGCTATATCAACTGAAAACAAATAGTTTAGAGCGGTCGCGTTTCCTAAAAAACAAATTGGATGTTATATCTCTGTGTCAAGAGCTATCTTCCCGAGAGCAGTGTTCCGAAAAAGCTGCGGTGTTAAAAAAATAACTTATTTCCTGTATCACTCGTATCACAATAATAGTAGATGCTACAAACTGTATAGTATAAAAATAACTCAAAGGTTACGAAAATTAGGAAATACACTTTGGGTGAATACTAGCAAGATATTGATATTCAGTGCAAACTCAGCCAACTAACCTGCATCAAAATGTGCTACAAAATCTGTGAAAGACATCCAGAATGAACCCATACCGTGTCCGTTCTTACGGAAAAGACGTGCGGCAAGATCTGTAAGCAAATGCTTTATAACATGATTAGGGTGCTGAATTTCAAACGATTTATTCTCTACTAGGGCGTTGCTAACAATAAGAAAAATAGGACACCTTTCCAGAACTGCACGGCACGGGCGGACGCAAGCATCAAAATATCAACATTGAAACGCCGCACTGTTGCCACTCCTCTACCTACCTCTATGCTCCGTCCAGCCAGGCCATTTATCCGAAAAAGCTCCATTCCAAACAAACTGACCCCATGGATTACGAATACGAAGCAGTCTGAAACAAATTCCTATCTAGAAATCTCTTACGCTAATATAAATTAGAGATGCAGTATAACAATGAAAATTATCAAGCAATCACCGAACATGTAACAGCGTTTTCTTTAAGGGTTAGTTCCCGATAAGGGTGGCTATCGCCAGCCTGCGCAAAGGTCCGCCCGAGTCCGCTCGGTTGAAGATTCACACAGGCTGGGAATTTCACGGGCTGGCCCGGGGCCGAAAATTTTAGAAAAGGGCCGGGCATTTCCCAGTCCTGGATTTACCTAAAATGTTGACCTCTGCCGCACCCGTCTGCACATTTTTTTGACTTCCGCCCAACCCGGCGAGCCAGCTGCAGCGTAGTCTGGATAACAACGAGTTGAGGCCTGAGACCTACCTGTAGCTTCCTTCCTGCCTAACATCCAAAATAGAATATGCATGCTGAGTTAGTAATCCCTTCATCTTATAGATATCTTCGTTAACCTCTCGATCTCGGGAAGAACCGCAACTGCAGCCCATAATGAAGTTAGCTTCTCTGAAAATAAGAATACATTATTTTCTGTTTCAATCGTTTAAAACTGTAAACAGTGGTTGAGAGATCAGAAATCTTAAATCTTCTTTCGTCTTTCTTACCTGGCACTGAGCAGCCGGACCCACAACATATCCTGGTCATCTGACAGTTGAATGGTTATCTGTTCACATGGAGCTCCTATAAGCAATAATCTAATAGTATTTCTTAAATACTTCGTAGTTAGTGGCCCAGGGGTTAGAAGCATCGCCTCATAGGCTTTAATAGTGAATACTTGATAACAACGAGAGTGTATAGTTATCAATAGCCGCGCTTCTAGCACAAAGAAAGATTTTATTCTTCTAAATTCTAATTAATTGTATTTTAAATTATTTACCTGTTAGAATAGCCAGTCCTTCAATCGTACGGCCGCCAACAAGTTTGTCATATCCCCCAAGCTGCTTAGCTATTGCCTTTTCGATTAGTGGCACCCAGAGCTAAAGATATAGGCGTAAACACAGTGTTCCATGTTTAGTGTTTTACATACTACGTGTAATGGGCCGGCCTCTCATCACAAACTTTTGGCCCAGACCACTCAGTGTATTCCAGTCTTCGGGAGCACGAAACATGGGATGAATGGGCTGTTGGTTTCCCAAGCCCTCTGCAGCTACGGGGAGTCGACCCCACAGACTCAAATCCTCAAGGATTCAGAGACCGCTGCTGTAACCACTAGGCTTAAGCACCTGCCAGTGTGGGGCCGATAAATTCCCACTCCTAACGCTTAAAAGATTTTGCCAAATTTTGGAACTAGGCTAGGATGCAAAGGTCCCAGCATGTGCCCCGTCATTTTTCCCAAAGTTTCTGGATTTACCTGATTTTTCCTTCCGCTTCCGAAAGCAATGGTTCTGGTTTGCTTATTGCAGGGCAGAAAATCGTCAACAATGACCACTTTCCAGTGACCATCTACACAAACTCTGTAAGTGGGGAGATAAGAATGAAGTTGTGTTATAATCTGATTCAAGAGGAACAATGGAGTGTTGCTTACGTATTTTAAGGAGATTTGGCGTATATTTTCGGTTTTCGAATACTTTCAGAGCCATTTTCCAGGAGATTCTTTTTTAGCACTCCATTATTATTCTTGGATTTACGGCTATCCCCCTAATTGAATTCCTACCCGCATAGGTTTGCATCTCATTAAACTGCGAAATTAAAAACTTATTATATATTTCTTTCATAAAAGTTTGGTTTTTAAAACTGTAAAAATAGCGTTAGTACTATTTAGTATATTTTTATCAGAAATTACAAATTTACTTGACATTTGAAAATAAACATTCAAACAATCTACTTAAAACTTCACCAAATACAAACCTCAGTTGGTAGACTCCATAAGAAGTGTAATCCTTCGTCACAACAATATGCTCCAGAATCTCTGGCCGTTCAGCTATCAGCGCCATAGCTGATAGAAGCCAACAGTCACCGAGGGTACCTGAATTTATTAGTGTCAGTTCAGTTACAGATCTCTATATAATCAAATGTAGTTTAATTTGCTCACCTTGTTCTATATCGATTGGTTGGGGATCTCGGAATATTGCCCATGGCCAACTTCTACCGTCTTTAGTAAAGATGGATTGAGGTCGTAGCCAAGCAAATTCAGTGGGCGCACGGCCTAAATTGTTGAATCTATAAAACTTTTGATTTCACTTTCTTGATAAGGAAACTCCTTAAACGCATACGACTTCGAAAACAAAACTGAAACTTTTGAAAGTGAACCTATTGTTAGAACACTTAATTTTCCTTACGCTATCTATAGTCAGCGGACAAACGATATGCAATTTAAAGGTCTGAGTGCTCAATTGAAAACGAGCAAAAAAGTTATATTCACAAATATATATTAATTGTTTCAGAATAATAAGTTAGATTTGGTGTTCTCCATTGCATTATTGACTAGTCTGCGTTTTCGCGTGCCATTGCTCGGCCGCGCTCCAATAAAATTTGCAGTTCGTACCGTATAACCCTTACTGCCGACTATATTTTATGGACTGTAACACTCATTACAAACCTGGAACTCCAGTCTGCTGCACTTGATCCAGTTTTCCAATAGATCTACTTGAATGTGGAAATGAGTCGTCTATGAAACATGCTTGTTGTTCCCTAAATAGTATTATTTCCACATTAGTTTCCATTTGCTTTTATAATTTTGAATATTTGGTCAAATTTTGGGGAATGGTTCAAAAGTGAAGGTCACCTAAAACCACAAAATGAAAGTTACTTTAGCATCCTATCTTCGGTTGCACGGAACATGACAAAAGTAACCCGTATTCATATAGCTTCTGCAGCTAGGAGAAGTCTAAAACATAACATCTCGGATTCTCACAGATTCATAGACGGCTGCTCTAACCACTAGACTAAAGCAACGGCTAGTAACAATAGCTTACTTGCAAAACGCCTTAATCGATTCATAAGTCTGATGTGCTGAGTTTACATCTCTCAGTTCAACTTCAGCGCCGACTTCCGAACAAAGAGATGACTCGAAATCCGGAACCGCTGAGTTGGCCGAACGCCGAGTTCCGCGACGTCTTTTTGAGTCTGAATTGTTCTATTTTTATAAGATAGCCGTTTACATTGCACGCTGAATAACTTATATTGTTAAGTTAAATGAAAACCATCTTGATTACTATAGTCTTACCTTATGTTATTAGTACAATATTGATTAATGCATAGTTTTCTAACTGTTTATTTAGTATTAATACAGAAACGTATGACTACATAGTCTTTTAAAAAGAAAAGTCCCCGTGTTGTCTGCGTACTTACTTTATGAGAACATTGCGTATTTAGCAAACTTTGAAAAGAAAAATGTTGCAAAATAGTTTTCTGAATTTCTTAAACACGGTTTTTTTGCTTTGAAATCCACTATAATGATTATGATATGTTTTAGACCTACCCACAACTGGACTTGGTTTTGTTACCGGCGCTGGTGGCCTTGGAGGTCTAGGTGGAGGTACTGTCATAGCTCGTGGAGGAATAATTGGAGCAGGCGGATTTTGCATTATGACTAGTTCTGCAAAATAATGATTAAGTATATAGTTTCCGGTTAATATTTCTGTTTCTCAGTGAAATGAAGAAACGAAGAAATGAAGAAATCGCCAGCAGAACTCGTCGACTGTACTTTGCAGCTATACATTCCGATACGAACAGTAATCGGCTTTTTACTGTTTGAATGAAACGGAATATTGAGGATACGTGAATTCAGATCTATAAAAATTACCTTTCGGTGTTCCGGGACTCAGTAGGAGATCAGTCATGGCGTTTGTGATGTTGGAAACTAGAAAATGTATTTATATATCTATAATATATAACTTATTATATAATATAAGTTACAACAGGTTTATAATGAGTACTAAAGTAAGATACAAATAAACTGTTCGAGAAAGTTATCCGTTAATGATAAGTTTACATAAAAAAATTAGGAACTTGTTTGTACCTAGTTTATCAACTGGAAATATGCTTTGTATATAACAGTTGCAAAGTATTTGAGGGAATCAATTGTAAATGGTAAAGTTTACAAATATCATTTGAGTTTGAGTCAGAAAGATAGGAAAATGTTGGTGTGATTCACGTATGGAGATAGTTTCTTTGTGCTGCTAGGGCGTTACAGCCAAGTGATAAGAAAACGAACATTTGAATCGAAGCCAAATGTTCTTCAAACAGTTATATTCTACTGAAGATTTGTTATTCTAAAACATTTTTGCATATTTGTGCAATATCCATAAGATACACTAGACCTGACTACGTTTTGTTAAAATCCCGTATCAATCTTTGCATAGTCAGATGTGGCAGTCAGATCTCCGCTTTTACTACGATATCTCAAAATGATGCGGAGTTTTTATAAAATGAATCTAATTTTGAAGAAAAGGCTGCCATCACCGATTTCCACTCATTTTTGTAACACGGCCTGCTCGCATGATTCCAGGAAACCTCAGGAAACCTTGTTATCGCAACAGTCTTTACCAAATATGAAAAACTGTAATTTACTTTTGAGCTTAAACAATTTTTGTTTTGTGTTTTAGTGAAACGAATTAATCAGGCTTGGTTTTTGAATGGTATCCAGGAATTGAACTATTTGTTGAAACTTGATACAATACAATTTTAGTTCTTAACTATATATGAATCCAAGTAGTACAGTGTATTTCAAACACTAGGGAACACTTAAAACTCATAGGAATTCATTGAGTGAAAAACAGTTGATGAATAAAATACCCACTTGTTCTAGTAATGGCTCCCGGAATGCCGGTTCTATCCTTTCCGTTTCCATTATTACCACTTGGGTTCTCAGACCCACATGCCTGGCATAGTCGTAAGTCTGTTTTGTTGATTAATGTACAGTGAACACATGTCCAAGTGGTCATCTAAACTAGTACTTATGAGTTAATGTAAGTTATTTTATACTAAAAATTAACTTTTCATGGTAAATTTGTTTAATTTCACGCGAAAGTAGAAAAGTCGTTATGTTTGGGGATCGTATTATCTTTAAGTATTCTAGTGAACCCAAATACTGTTCCATCCAGAAAGAAAGATAAGTCAAATTGTATGGCAGTAAGCTAGATTATAAATAGAAATAGAATAAACTGTTTTACTATTCTTCGCTCTGGTAAGTACTAAGATTTGAACATACAATTTTAACCAACCTCGATAAAATTCTACCAAGTTTCTTTACCAACTGTCTCCACTCGATCTCAAATTGTACATAATCTAAATTGTATAATAAAAAGTTTTCAAAAGTATTTGATAGAGGTGACTCAGCCAAAAGTTAAGTAAATACAAAGCTGAGTAAATAAAACGTCGCATCTTTGTAAAAACGGGTAAAATTACACTTTATAAGTTATTTCGCTAAATATATATGTATATATATATATAACATATATAATATAGGTTATATTAACAATAATCAATTGTAAAATAATAAAATATTTAACTAAAACATGTGGATTTCGGGGAATTGGTGAATGTGAGACAGTGTTTGGTGTTCACTATGGATACACGAAAGCGACGAGAAAAACGAGAAATTGTTAGTCATCGAGGCAAATAGACTGGCATTTCATAACAATATATTGGTTTTAGAGAATATAAATACAAATCTTTGTAAACAGTAAACAAGAAGTTATACAGTATACCATTTTAGTTTTGTCAAAGTTTAACATAACAGAGACAGAATTCAGCGATATTAAGTAAGTTGACGACATCGTAAAGCTGGGGTTTGAATTCGGTTTAAAGGCACGGTCTACTCTTTTAATTTTTGAATAGACCTTTAATGAACAATATGAATACAAAACGATGTTGACGGTGAACAACAAATAATGGACCAATGCGTTATTTTAGACGTTTAGTATCAGTAACTTTTAGTAAAAATTTTAGTATCACTTAATGTTCTGCCTAACAAAAAAGGTTCAGCTACATCAAAGCGGGCTGGTATTTGTAAAGTAACATTCGTTCGGACATGTATAATAGAACGAAACAATAATTAATACTGAATATATGCTAGTATACTACTTTGACGAAAGCGAAGACAATAAACGTGCAGCTGAGAAAGTGCACTCTTACTATTAGTACAGTGCTTGGTTTTATAAGAAATAATAGCGGCCCAAGGGAAGCAATTTTAGCTAACATTATATGAAACTGAGAAATATATCGTACATTTTTATAAATATATTATAATTGCATATTGAAAGTTCATATTATTATAGTTAAATGGCGTAGAATATGTGTCATCGTCTAGTTTAAAAGAAACTTGAATGATTTAAAAAATGAAGAAATCAATTGGAGAACTGTAAATAAACCTAATACAGTATAGAATTTTTCAAAACATGTTTAGTACTATTTGTTTTTCCATAATAAACGTTGAAGACAAGCAGTTCAGTTCATAATTGATAAGGTATCACTTGCAACGGTGGAAAAAGTTTAAATCGAGTTCTTAACTTCATACTTTCGTCAATTAGTGTTTTGTTAGTTAGATATAGATATACAAATTGTATACTTAAAAAGTTTTCACCAAATGTAAAGCTACGCTTAGGGAAAAACAAATACTCTCCGAAAGAGTTGGCTCGACACGCAAGTATTCAGCTGAATGCATTAATAATAACTTGTATAGTAAAGTTAATCCCTGAAATAAACAAAAACAAAATGTTTGGCTCGATTTTTCTGGTATTGATATGTTTCAAATTCAATTTAAGCTACTAGCTATCATTATAAGTTTCATGGACTAGACGCGAGCGTGCGCGGCGCGGTCTCAATACCTCACAGAATGTATATTTGCATAGGTAGAACGGAAGCATCGACTTAACAAATTAAATAATCAATAAATGTTTTACAAAAAACTAATATAATACAACAATTATAAAAATTGACCAGCTGATTGCAGCAATGCGCTACACTGCCACTTTTTTGCACTGGGTCAGAAAGTGGCAAAATAAGTGTTAAACTGTCAGTTCATACAAAGAAGCGGACAAAATGGCATGATTTAATAAATTTTGTTTAAAACACGTTCGTCAAATAGAGATAAGGGTAGTTGATAACGAAAACTACGAAACGGCTTAGACACGGGTTTTAGTGCAAAGCCAAACACTTTGTCAACAAGATTAAAGTGATGTTAAATGCAAATGTTTGGAACTCACTATTTTTCACCAATTGAGAGAATAAATATGCCAACGATTTAATTTGTAGTACTCAGGTGTACACGCTTGAAACGATGCTAATATCTGAATAAGGTTGGGCAACTATCAAATGAGGACACTTCCCCTAGGACTGTAAATATCAGCAACTAATTCTAATTTCAATAAAAATGGTTTTTCCTTAATTTTACAAAACAGTAGATCACTGATGCTTTTTGTTAGATCAAAGATGTGAGACAAAGAAATTTAGGAAGCGGGAACTTCATAACAAAGCAACTGTTTTGTGGTGGATTCGAAATTTCGACATCTAGCTGAGCAAAGGATTTTCTGAATATAGGTTTCTTTTTTAGGAGAGGAGTTCTCGTCGCCTTCTATTCTTCTGGGCTTACTGGTTTTAACTAAGAGTGGATGTTGACTGGCCTGCTTGGTCCTTGGGCAATTTCAGGGGGCCGGACCGTCTGTCACGCTCCTATTTCAAGTTTCTTTGATTTACACTTACAATTAGTAATGATAACACTATTTGGCAATGCCAAAACATATTTGTAATCTGTTTATTGAAACTTTTCTGTATGGAAATGACTTATTAGCTAGTTTACATTTTGTTGAAAACGGTTAAAATAGGTTTGAATTTATTCTTTCTTTCAGGCTGTATTAGTCTTTTGTTTGTACTATACTTATTCTTAGCTATAAAGAAATAGTCCTCATCAGTATCATCATAAGCAGTTTCGTATTTGGATACTTTTTGTTTTTCATAATTCTAAGCACATTCCTTACAACAGTAAATGGAAATTGGACATACCGGCCGGTTTCTATTGAGAATGTTTTGGAACAAAGTCGGGCTTAAATTTTCCACCCTTGGCCTGATCATTTGCAGTAGACTAAACCGGGTTACTTCTAGAAGATTTCGGAGTCGGTATCTTCCGGAAGTGTTCCCAATAAAGTTTATCAATCACCTAATGATTTCGGTGACCGTATTTACAAAAACACCCTAACGCACCCCTGGGAAACCTTGTCTCGCTCCTGGGAACCTAAATAGCACCCTGGTCATTCATTCGGGTAGGAAATGACTACCATGTGGCGCCCTGCCCTGTCAGAACGTACCCCAGGGTCTTCTTGAATACGGCCACTGATGTGTTTTGTTGCGTTAGTAGTTCGCAGTAGAGAATTTGACTGCCTGATATTGTGAAAGTCCGCCCAGGCCGGCGCAGTAAATTTGGTTCTGATTCTTTTGGACACTGTAAAACTACTTTCATCACAATTTTCATACTACCCGGATATCAAAAGCCACCGGCAAACATTAGAAGCTCAGTTGTGCGTTAAACACCACAATATGATTGATGGCTATTGACGTATAAATGTTATTTTTGATATAAAAAGTCAAAAGAAGTTACTGAAAAGCAGTCCCTTGGAGCGTGTAATTTATTATTAACTTTTTTTTTGAACTTCGAAAAGATGCAGTTTGGTCCTTAGTGGCTATTCAAAGATGTACGCATTATGTAGTTCATATTATGTACTAGGGGACGTAGTATGATGTCATTTTTGAAAGTTGAAAGTTTTCCCAAAATGGATGTATTTCAAACTACGTAATAACTATAAAAGGGGCCTACTGTAAATAAGTTTCTTCCGTCATTCTATTGTCTTTTTCAAAAGCTAATTTTGTAGCAAAGTATTCTAGAGAGAGGCGCTGTTAGATTAATATACACTTTCTTTTGAAGTGAAATCTTATAATATACCGATTTTGATTCATGTTTATCTAACATCGCAGCTTCCAAGGATTCTGCGCTGTAAACCAAGCTATGGATACAGACTATAACACCATTATATCTTTATCCGGGCAATCCTCGGCAGTTGGTGTCACTTGACAAAGATTAAGGGGGGGGGGGTTGTCTTTTCTACAAAACTTGAAAAAATAGGCTAATTCATCTGTGAACCCTGTTACATATTAGTTAGTAAAAATCTGAAGCAGTTGTAAGGTTCGATTTATGTATTAAATGGGGGGGGGGTCGTTTTTTAAACACTCCACAGTAGGAGGGGTAATAATAAAACAGTTGGGTGGAAACTAACTGCCGAGGCCTGTATCCGCGCCAGAGTATATGCTTCAAAATAGTTGGTTACATGCATCCTTGCTAAGAACTGCAAACTAATATCTTTTTCGAGAACTAGAATTTTAGAGCGGTCAATTCTAGGAAGTCTTTTTCTTCAAGAAACTTTTATACCGCCTTTCATGATACGGTGATATAGTCTGTTTCAAAACCTAGACTGCATTGCGCCGGCTTCGTAAGAGGCGCGGTAGTGTAAATTTTGCGTTTAAAAGTTCTCTCGTCTGAAGAGAGGGAAGACATTTTCCAGCGAATTTGAAGGCAACTTTTGAAACATCGCGCATCGTATGAGGCCGGCGCAATGTAGTCTAGGCTTTGAAACAAACTTTATGTAGACAATTTGTTCCTAGGAAGGATCTTAGTTTGTTTTTCTCTAAATGTGTTAGAATGGTTTTTGAACCTACTAGACTAGTAGTACTTTAGACGGCTAAAAACGTTTTCAACTTTTATTTTTGACATTGACAGACTGAATTTAGAGAGCGGAGATGGATAGTGATCTTAACAACTGTTTCATTTCCTCCGTGAACCTGATTAGAGACAAAGCTAAGAAAGAGAGCTCAGACAAGCCGAACAATCTCAATCTCTGTCGTTTTTAACACACAAACTATCATCATTACCTGCAGACTTTCAAGATCTTGATATTTTTTGCTTATGATTTTTGTCTATTGCAGGCAGAGCTGGCTACCGGCCCGGCATGAAATTTTGAAACCCACGTCTGGCCGGACCGGCCGGTTAACCACCTCTGATTGCTAGGATGGGAACGGGCCCGCCCGGGCCGAACTGTCCAAACATTGGTCCGTGAAATACCCACCCTTGGTTAATTGCTAACTCGTATAGGCCTATAATTAAGTTATTGAGACTAATCGCCAACGGAGATAATTATTTCAAAAGACTATATCATTTTTAACTCAATGTGTTTCATTTTTCACTAACTATAAGAACGCTTAACCAAATCATTTGAAAATGGCTTTGTTCGTGATTTCTTATAAACTTTTAGTTATTCGAGTTTTGTTTTACAGAAATATAATGTTGTGACTGTCTACCATTATTTCTTTGTATTCCTGTATAAGCCTGGAAGCCCTAAAGTGACCAAAAGTGGCCATATATTTATTATTGCAACCGTCTGCATTACCAAAACTTCCGGTTGTTATTAATTTCAGTGAGGTTTTTGGAAAAAATAACGGTTACTTTTGGGTGTACCGTTTACCGTACCGAACCGTTTTCTCATCCTAGCTATTATATTTTGATGTACATTCCGGAAATTTTCATCAAACATGGATTTCATAATTTCATTTTTGACACCGGAACGGACTAATTCAGTAGTAGCAGAGTCTGACCGGACCATCTTTTGACACTGGCGATACCAGATTTCCAGTGTTTCACTAGGTCTAACTGGCCATTATCACCTTGGCTCATCGCTCAATCAACCCTTTTTTCATTTGTCATCCAGTTTCTTCCTCTTCTCCCTTTGCAACCTGCAACTCTTTTTACATCTTGTTGAAGCTCAAGGAGTCAATGATCTTTCTTTTAATCCAAATTCTTTAAATTGCTGGCTATTAAATGGAACTATCGTTTTTTCAATTTGTTATTCAGAAGACTTCAAATCTTGTAGTAGAATTTACTTTTCTCATGTTTTACCTGTAAACTTACCTATAAGAGCGGCAACTAAGAATAAATGTCGATCACTGTGGTTTCGAATTCACACTCGATTCCGATTCAGTTCATTTTCGGAGCTTCTAATAGCTCTTATAGTTCATTCGTTCCAAAACGTAGATCTGGGCAGGGCCGACCCAGCGCAAACCTTGTCTCACAGCTTTTGAAAAAAATAAGCCCGAACCGCGTTCAGGTGGTCTGTGAAAAGCAGATCATTTTTCAAAATCTTATTCAAAACATAGCACCTTGTTTTTGGAATAAACTCCATATCCCTGCTTATGCAATCCGCTCAAATCCATAAATCCTTTCACCCCGGAGGACATTCCTTCATTTCCGGCTCTGCTGAATTATTAAACTCGTTCTCATTTGCCAGCTTGGTAATTAGCGTTTCATGAGAAATTTGAACCCAAATACGTCAAACAGCACATGTGATAAAAACAAGAAACATCGAAGAGTTATTTTCTTTCAATACATAAAATGTTCAAAATAGACCGTTTTTTTTAAAGATTGCTCGGCGGCCAAACTGTGTCTTTTCTCTTGTATTTTCTTCAATATCAATACATCGGGAAGCTAAAGGCGGGCCTAACAGCAATCAAGAAATAGGGGCCCGGGCTTTCCCTTACGTTGCTCACAAGGGAATGGTCCAAATGGGGTGTGGCGTTTCAAAAATCGACCGACATAGGTCGATAGGAAATAAAAAAAGAAAT
>JAQGAV010002619.1:0-14967 GCA_034691345.1 Phasmarhabditis papillosa
GGAATCGTGCAACAGAGAACGGACATTTTAAATTTCGTTGCGGGACCAGTTACTATTTTGAACACTGGCGAGCCGTGTAAAATAGACTACACCATGATATTTCGTGATAAATTATGCGAGAAACGCGAAAATATAGAGCAACTCTACAGCATATATTATACTTTATATTATTTGCTTTTCAGTATTCATTTTTAGGTTCCTAGTAAAGACGAAATTCGGCGTCAAAAAATGTTACAAACTATAACAGGAGTATCAGTTGTATTAGTCTCTATACCTAATTTAGTTCTTATTTTAAATGAATGGCAAATTCCTAAAATAAATGATCTAATTGTCGGTAAGGAAAATACTATCTTTATTATTACATATTGACACTGATCGGAGCTATTTTTGTATAGGATTAAAGACGAAACAAAAATAGTTCCATCTTTTCACTTTAGTTTATTACACTATTTATAAATTTATTCTTCATACTTACTTTGACTTTAAAATCCATTATTATTATTATATATATATATATATATATATATATAGACAAACCAGTGCTGGCAAAAAGCCGCAGTTTACAGCGGGTATCTTTCGAAAAGTTAGTTTTTAGTTCTATTTTTTACATCAACAAAAAGCGCAAGAATATTTTGATATTTTTCGATACTATTTATTGAAAAGTTCATATAAATCATTCTATTGTGTCACAAAATTTGTCATTTGGATGGGCCAAGTTTCTGATAATTCGACCATCTGCGAGCCGACAGCCCAGATTTAAGACATGCTGATTTCCCAAAAAAAAAAGTCGCCCTGAGACAAAGCATTTAAAGATGTTCCCACAGTAACCATTTGCTAATTGTCTTCTTTTAACTACCCTGGGTAACGACAGACTAATCATCGGGCCAGGCCGGCTGTAATTGTTTTGACCTAAGCACGGGATTGGCCGACTTAAAATTAGGTAGTTTGGGTAACTGGATTACCATTTACTAAGTGGAATTCCTAACCCCAAATCCTGATACGGGCCGGCCCCTTAGACCTCCACCCTCCTATATTCTCCTTATATGTTCGTTTTAGGTATTTCGTACTGTCTGTACGCGCTCCATTCGGCTCTATCGCTCCCTATTTATTTATATTTTAGACCTGATTTTAAGCGAAGATTCACAATGCTATTTCTATGTAGAAAAGAAGAAGATAGCAAATCAGAGCTTACTGTAGCCAATTCTAGGCCAACTAGATCCAATACAAAACAGTCAACTATAGCATTTGTTAATTAAAATGTTTTACAAGATGAATTCAATAAATATGGAATTTAACGAACAGTTAATTTGTATAAATAAGCTACTGGAGTTACAGGAGAGTACTGGCTGTGGTTTATTCGGATTGGAAATACCATAAGTCGAAAAAACGGACCAAGACTTCCCTAAGCATGACAGTGAATCGGACAATTGTAAATCCCGGCACGACAGTAAAACATTATTTATCATAAATTAAGTTATGGAAATAAATATCCCATGGGAAACTAGTTTAGCGCTCACCTTACTCGTTTTCCAGTAATCAAAGATGAATCATACACATTAGAGTGATACGAGGCATGATTGGATTACCAAGTTAAGAACGGGGCACGTACTTACGCATGAGACTTATTTGAAAACGGAGATAACTTTTAGCGGGTGTATTAAGGAGAAACGAAAACCATGTCAGCCCTTGAGAAAATCCACCAAAATTGCGCTAAATGAATTATCATGTAAAGAAAACTAATCGTGCGGGAAATACATTAATCCCGTAAATATAAAACAATACCAACTATTTAACCCTAGGTTAGTTAATATGAATACTAAAAAAACCTAGATGGAATAAAATAATTTATAATCGCTCAAACGATAAACAAAAAGTTAGAAAAATCAACAACGACTAATTTAAACAAAAACTATTTCTCTACTTACTACTTCCTTGATTGGACAACGAATGAATTTAAAATGTCAACAATACAATGTAAATAAAACTTAACTAACGAGTTTGAATCTTTAAAGTTGTTGCAGGTCAATTCGTAGTTCTTTTGGCAAATAAACTTCAATCTTCTTATTTGTAACACGAATTGACACCGTCTGGCCTTCCTCGATAGGCGTGTTGTTACTATCAACATAGAGCTTGCGAATGAATTCCTATAATATTTAATTACCCTTGAATACAAAGATAAATCGTACAGGAATGGTTTTCACATGCATATTAATACTCCTGGCTATCAAATTCTCTGTGTAAAACTCTGAATCAGGAGAAGAACCGACGACATCGGAATAACAACTAAAACAAATATTACAGAGATAATTACCATTTCATCTTATTACCGTTTCCATCCATTTGATATGACACCAAAACGGCCAACATCACTACCACCAACCCTGAGGTGAAGTTGTGAAGTGTCCTAAATAAATTGTTGTAGCTAAGCAAAGAATGAAATTCCAACCTCGATTTGTTCACTAGCGATGAGTAATTCGTTTCCCTTAACGCCAATTTCACCCTTCTTTCCGCAATTTGCATTTTCAACATTTGAGTAGTCTTTGGGCATAACTGTAAACAAACTGATGACGATGGGGTAACATTTGCCTAACGAACCTTCTGGAAGCTTAGCTCTGGGTGTCCCAGTAAGAATGTGCCACCAACGCCATTCTGGTTGAGTGAAAACAATGGGCTCGCGACAGTTTTGACAACCGGAGCAGAATTCTTCATAGCTGACCGTGGCTTCAAAGTTTTCTGGCGATCTCTTAACAATAATTTGAAGTCACTATGCAATGGAATCTATTATTATCATCATAAAAACAAATTCTAGAGCAATCAATACGATTTAGAAATATTTCGATATTTTCACGGTCCGTCCGAGCTGGGTCGGGAGAATTATTTACCTCGGGCTCTGGCGAACAAGAAGTTATACGGTCATATATATAATGCGCCTACTTTGATCATTTCCCAGATATAAGCCCATCGTCGCTTTAAAGCGCCAAAATACCAGAGCTTCCGCCGCTTTTCTTCAATATGACGGAACCATCCAGCACTAACGTCACCAATGGAGTATAATGGCTTGCTTGCATCATCCTGCTAAATATAAACGAGAGTAATGACGGAGAAGATATTTTCAATACATAAATATATCTAAGTTTCTATAATTACTTACAATTATACATTCAAAAATGTTGATTTTTCGTTTTTCTTCTTCTATTACAGCCATGACACTTTCGCAATGTCTGCGAACATCAGCAGTTGTTTCTTAAATATATGTTTAAACAAGATACTGAGAGTAAATTACCAAAAACTGCTGGAACCAATCGTTTGAGTGTAAGGTTGTCATACCCACCAGAGAAAATACCAATTGGTACAGCGGGTATATCCCTAAACAAGACAAGAAGCTAAACAGAAGGTTAGCTGTTTCACCTATTTCGGAAAATTCCAGTAATTACAGTTCCGATGGTACCATCACCACCTACAACGAATAGAGCATCTGCTTCTTGATAATCGACCGCTGCAGCTAACGATTCTAACTGCTTCTCGCTGTCTGCCTAAAGTTTAGACAAAATAACGGAAATAAAAAACGGTCACTACCTTTATGATGTCTACTTGTAATCCAGCCAAATGCAGAAGAGGTAAGGCATTCTTCTTAAAGTCATCAAAGCAATGCCGTTCATTTGCTGCAACATTGGCTAGAACACAGACTCGACGAGGGCGATCCTCAGCTAAAAAGTTAGCATTATATATGAAGAAGATTGCTGTGATCACCTGAAATCGGTTGTTGACCATACTTCACGGCTAGAATGGCATAGGCTGATCGAATTTTGTGATTCCTGAAAAATATACAATTAATACAGTTAATGTGAATGATCTAGGATTTGTTTTTATGCTAATAATAATAGATTCCATTGCATATAGTGACTTCAAATTATTGCACACTCCTCTTATAAACGATGTTAAAAATACCTTTTTTCATATATCGATTCCGGCCCGACCCTAGGAGCTGTCTGCCGTTACCAAAGTAAAATTAAGTACGAATATTATCTATTCTTAGCTCGGTGTGGAAACAATCATTTATGCTCACAGAACAACTTACTGTATCCAAGTGTTTAGGGTATCTCCTCCAAGATATGCCAAGAAGGCTCCAAAAGCTGTCTTTTTCTTGTGTTCCCAGAGAACCTTCGGCACTCTAACCAGCTTCTGGATAACTTTTGCCATCTGCAAGTACATATAAAAAGTACAGGCACACACAGGTAACTAGCTACTAGAAATGGGCTCGTTGTCAAATGAGTCGAGCTGCGCTGCACATTCTGGCCGCATAAAATGGAACCAAACTCAAACTCGACTCTAAGCAGAGCTGTTAACCCGGCCGACACGGCCCGGCCCGGCCTGAGTTCCAAATCTTGGGCCGGGCCGGGCCGGATTACATGTTAAATTCGACAAACCGGCCCGGCCCGGCCGAGGTCCAAAAAGTCGGCCGGGCCGGAAAAGCCGGGCCGGGTTAACAGCTCTGACTCTAAGAAATCAAGCTCAGCGTGCAGTGCCGAGCCGTTCTCACCTGCAGGCACCACTTTGGAACCAAGGTGTGCTTCTCGACTAACTACTACCAAACAAAACTTGCCTTCAACAATAGATCAAATAATTTAGGGATACAACCTAAGAGCGAAGGATTCCCGCCCAAAGAAAATTGTTATATTATGTTAAAACTTTATATACAAAAATAAAATAGTAAGTACATACACAAACACCACCACTTATGAATCAAAGATGAGGATTTCGAGAATCAATTTCCTTCCTGACGAGTTCCAGAGCTGTTACAGCATCTTCTTCACTGCAGTGCCCTAATTCTAAAATAAATAAAATTCATTAAGACCTAATGTGGAATATCACCTGAATTTGTTTGTATTCCCTTGTTAAGATGAGTTCCCGCCAATTCCTTCAGACTTAAGGAAAATCGAAATTTCGCCCGGCTATTTTCTTTACTAAAAAGAAAAGATTTAAGCTAAATAGACCTACAAGTAAACCTGTTACGCGGATCGGGGTACAGAACAGAAGTATCAACAACACGACGATGGACCAATCGAAGTGCAATGAGATCATTCTGAAGACCATGACCTATCAGGATTGATTTTTCATTTATCAGTTTAAATAGGCGATTCCGAGACTGAAATGAAATAAATATATATCTCATACGGAAAAAATACCTGTTCTAATGAGTACACCCTTTCAGCACTTGTATATGTTTGGTGCGAAATTCCAGAAAACTCGGTATTGAAATCCAGTATTGCGGAACGAGGTTCGATGATGTCATTCATGACTACCTGGTAGATAATATTATGAATAAGTTGCTACAGATGTGACTACCTTTCCATTAACATCGACAACTGTCAAGCGAGCAATGGAGAGACCGTTTTCTGTGTAAATCATTTCACAATCCAAGGCATATATCTGAAGAAAAACGAAAGTATACCAACCAATAAATCAATTTATACCTTATTGGACCGGGAATCTCTCCCACTATTCTCTCTAGGACTGCGAAGAAAAGTTTTAAGCTCACTGGTAGGAATTTCGTGAGGCACATGGCCAATAGCCTGTTTACAAGGGTTGACTTTATTGCAGCACTTGTAGGCTTTCATAGCCGTTCCATCTAAAACATAAAAAGTATTGGATAAAAATATGTTATACCTGATTCTCGTTTCTTTCCTTTTGGATGATGACGACAAATAGGTGGATTTCCTTTTGAACCAATGTTGAATTTTTCTTTACACCTTTTGCAGCTTCGAACTGTGGCTAAAAATGCATCTGCTAAACAAACAAAAGAACAAATTACCTTCTTTAGTGAACTTGACAAATCCAAATGATACATGTGCTTCGTTCTTATACCAGGTTGGAAAACTGAATAAATACTTTATTCGTGGAGAATCAAAAAGGATTTACCCATTGGATTTCAATTCCCCATTTTTCAACAGAAAATCTGGATCAAGTTCGTTGTACATCTCCTCTTCCGTCATGTCCCTTGCTCTCGGTTTAATCTTCTTGGGAGGAGCAACCTAAATATCATATGTATAGCATAGAACCAGTAATCACCTACGGATTTTAGATGATACACCCACGCCGCAAAGAATGCGATGAGCGGAATCACCAAGAAGAAGGACATCTCTGGTTTAACCCCTGAAAATAGCAATAAATAATTAAATTGTTCAGACACTAGTAATATATAATTGGGTTTAACAATCCCGGAAAAATAAAAACAAACAAAAAAATCTATTTTATTCAAAAATATCTCAATCATAAATACAAAACATCAAAGATAAAGCAACAAAATTATCAGAAAAAATTCAACGTAACAAAAGATCACTTCAGATCAAACCGGATTTTAGGAAAGAGATCGTATAACCAGAAAGCAAAAAGTAAAATATAACTTTAATCTGATGATATAATGGAGACTAATATTAGATACATAACCTAAACCTTTCCATCAAATTTTGCTTTATAAACAGCCAGTTGTAGAGCAGAAACGGAATCCTCTTTACTGTCGTGGCCACCAACTATAATAAACTAATATGAACTACTTGCTGGATAACCCACCATCTTCCTGAATTATTTTCTTTAATTTATCGAAAACAATTTCTTTAAGCCCTCGCTTCTTTTCATTATCGATCCTAGAAATGAATATTGACAAGTACAGCAGAAGGCAAACCAACCTATGGGGATATAAAACCGCAGTGTCTACAACTCTGTTATGAACAACTCGAAGCGCCTTCAGATCGCTTTCCAATGAGTGTCCCACCAAAATTGTTTCACTATTTATTAATTCGAAAAACCTATCTTGAACCTAAAACTAGCTAAGATGTATACAGCGACAAGAATTTACCTTCTTCAGATTGTATTTAGCTGTTTCCAATTCATTTGCGGTAATGCCCGAAAATACTGTGTTATAGTCTATAACTAAGTGATCGGGTTTAACGATTTCATCTAGAACTACCTTGAAAGATTTATAAAATATAAAGCTAAAATCATTCTAACCTCCTCGTTCGTGTTTACCACTGTTAAACGAGCCAACGCGGGACCCCAAACCGTATACACCATTTCACAATCCAAAGCGTATACCTAGATTAATTACACACATTAACATTCAATATTTTAGAATACCTTTTTACTTCTTGGGTCATCACCGAATGCCTTGGGAGCTGTTCTAAACGACTCCAATTCACTATCCCTAAGCGTATCCGAAACGTGTGTGGAAGCCACTTGACAGCCGACAACCATTGCATCACCACCACAACAAGGATAGATAGACTCATTGTTTCGTGGTTCTGAAAAAATAAAAGTGAGAAATAACAAAATTTGAAACCTACTTCCAGGTAGACGAGCCTTTCCCTTTAGATGAAAAGTGCATTCATCTTTTTTGAATGTGCCGCGAGGACAGAGTGAATATTCGGCTGAACACCGTGAACAGACTCTTTCCACCACTGAAAAAAATGACATATTGAAGAAAGTAATAATTCCTACCGTAATCCGCTACGAATGTTTTCTTATTGCGTTTCTTATCGTACGGACTAGGCTCAATGAAAACTCGATTGTCATCTACAAAACGTGGATAGCTGAAAATTCAAGTATGTAAATAGTGATACTATAAACAGTACGAGTTTTTGTTGAGTTGTTCGTCAGTGAGCAAATAGTTTTCCTCGAACGCTCTGTATAATCGCTCTTCAGTGATTTCAACAGCTTTCTTTGGACCATTTGCTTTAACCGTAATATGATCATGGGCTTTTCCCGCTAAAACGCGAGAGTGCGATACACCTGAAACAAAGCGAGTAAGACCGACAATAGCGAATTACATACCGTGAGCGGCTCCGGCTGAACCTTTGCCGGTATGAACATCTCGCAGTCGCTTTATCGCATTTGGGATAGCCACGATATAGGCGTTCTTACTGGATACTCTGTCAATGACAGATTTTTCCTCAACAGCAGCCTAAATGAACTATTTAATCATTTAACAATAGAAGTAGGCTGATACCTGTTCAAGCGCGTCATCCTGTGGCAGGAAAGTAAGCAATTCCTTATAGATCCTCTCCAACATCTTATTTCGCACGAACATGGGGATTTTGCCATTGGTAGGCTCTATCAACACTGGTTTCAGACTATTATTGACCTGTAAATTAAATACATCAAGGCAATTAATGTTATTATTTACCACTTGACGAGCAGTTCTTTTTTCTCCCTTCGAGGACGTGGCTGCCGAACTAGCGACACGATGACCGTACAACTGTTCTTGGGTTAGGGGCTAGAAATAACACGCAATTGAATAACTGGCAAAGTAACACATACTTTTCCTTTTGGGGGAACGTCTGTTGAAGCTGTTTCAGATGATTTCGCTTTGAAACGGGACAACATCTGCTCCGCGGCGGTTGGAATTTTTCGGGTGCTTCCCATTTTTGCAACTGGACGCATCAACTTAAATACTATTGTTAAAAAGAGATTACAAATTATAATATTACCGTAGAAGCACCAGGCCTAGCTAGGCGAGACCGAGCTGCCTCGAGCTGCCCGTTTGTGAGTCCTTTGCCCTTTTCAACTCCATCAGAAGAAGCAATCTTCTTGATGGGTGCAGCAACTTTGACTTCCTTAAAAAGCAACTTTAACAAAAATGTTTAAACAAATAAAGTAAAATATACTGACATAGGTAGCATAGTCCAAGTCGATCAACTTTAAGTGGTCATAATTAGGGGGTCCTCCCTGATAAATTTTAGAGTAAAAATGAAGGGTCCTTCACCTGTTTTGACTTTTTCACATGGTGGACTCGCTATTATGGTCTTTATAAGTCATCATTATTTAAAAAATCTTCGATTTCCAGCAAAAATTAGGGATCCTCCTTATATTTCAACTCCGTATTCCACCTATGTATACTGAAACTAAAACTAAAATACCTGCTTAGAAGACTTGCTCAATTGAGACGACTTCGACCCTGAATCCGCACTCTTTTCCGATTTTCTGCTCCTTTTTTCTTCGGGTTCATCCTACAAAAGCTTAAACTAATCGTAATAGATTCACTGTAACATACATCATCACATCCGAACAGCTCGTCAACAGAGAAATTTCTTTTAACACTAGAAGATGGAACATTCAGCGTATTGCATCCCACTTCCTAAATTTCCGACGAAAATAAAAGCGTTATATTTACGAAACCTGTTTTATCCGTTTTTTCTCATTTTTTTGTTTGAGAAGATCAGCCAATGGTGTAGGAGTATATCCGGAAAGACTCGGCTTGAGTGTATGTTTCACCTAAACAACCATGCTTGCAATGCTTACGAACACGGAAGGTACCGGTACAACTGGATCGTATTCGGGTACATTCTTCTTTTTTGGAGCAGCAACAATTGGTTGATTGAATTCTTCTGCACGAGGAGAAGGCTCCCTTTCCCTCTTTACTTTAGCGAGATTGACAGGCTTAGTAGATTGCAGCGTTTCTGTTGTAGTAACAGCCTGCAAACTGTACATAGTGATATTTTAAGAAAATTCATACCTGTTCTCTCAACTTCATAAGCTGCTCAATTTGTTTGTCGATTAGAGCAACTGTTTCGGAGGCGATTGTTTTGGCGGATTCGACGGCTGTCGTGGCATCCTAACTGATTTACTTCAAAACCACTGCAACTTTAACAACATACCTTCGATTCACTAGGCTTAACAATTTTTTCTCGGAGAACAACGACCTTAAATTGTTAACTTGTCTCAACGGACAGTAATAAAGAACTCGCCTCATCATCATCGCATATTTCCTTCTTCACTTTAGACACAGAAAAAACTGGCATTGTGTTTTCGATCGTCGATGAGATTGGCCTGGTAATCGGAGTTGGCACATATTCCTCGTGGTTACTTCGTGGAGGAGCGATGACTGGATTGATTGGAGTTGGTGTATACGTGAACGAGGATGCTGGCGGATCTAGAACGAAGAATAATAACGGCGTGACCAAGGGAATCATACCATACTGTTCGGTCACAGTCACTGGCATTCCACTGGGGCTAATAGGTGCGTACATACTAGGCGATCCAACTGGTTCAGCTACATATGCCGAGTAACCAGAGAACGATTCCGGAATCTGGCAAATGACAGGCTTCATACTGGCCGAGTACCTGTTAATCATAAATGTTTACAAGAAACAACCCCTCGTTACCCCGCATATTCTGCCCCATTTATAGGTGATTCAGTCTGGACGATATTGATCCCACCAACTTCATGCGGTTCTAGAACATAGAACCATTGTATTAGCTAAACTTCTCATAAATGTTAAAGAAAAAAAAGTGTAATGTTAAAGAAGTGGAGAACCTCACCATGCCAAAACTGACAATAGGGTCGATCACAAGAAGCATCCGGACACATCAACTCTCCGAACACTCCTGTCGGACGGAACATAACGCATTCAAGGACTATAATAAAACGTAGGGACAGGACGCCTCGAGCAAAAAACAAATACTACTTAGGTCCCTAACATAGCAGATCCAAAAACCCCCAGCAAATTAAGATTTATTTTATCTACATAAAAATATAAACAGATACGCATGATAAGACAACGATACAACTATTACTCTTTACAAACTATAAAAAATATAATGCATACAAACTAAAAAAGTTATTATTAACAATTAAGTGATAACGGTAGGAGCTTTTCTTCCAGTGAATTGTTCCATCTTAGACAGGTCCAGAGCGATCAACACAAGGGGTTTCAAAATATCCTAAATACAAGTTGAATCAAGAAGGAAACAAATTATTAACCTGAGATGAAGCAAGTAGTTTACCGGAATCCTCCTTAGACACATACGAGTCGATGTACAGTCGAATCGTGGCTCCAGCCGATCCTGTGCCAGAGAGCCGGAAAATTATCCTCGAGCCGTCGGTGAAAACAATTCGCAGACCTTGTTTGGAGGCAATAGATCCATCAATAGGATCCTTGTACTGGAAATTGTCGGCCATCTTCACCTGTAATTCACCTGTTCAGTGTTAAAATAATACAACAAAATTACCTTGTATATCACGCCGTTTGCACTGAGTTCTTTTCCAACGAAAGCGGCTAATTGAGCCTCCAGAAACGTCATTAGAATGTTCGCACCGCCAGCGTCAACATTCTCGTAGTCGTACCTGAGATAAATTAAATGCTAACTGGAAATCTGACATGCTGCCGCACCTAGTAAAAACGTTTCTGCCGTATTTCTTCCAGTGTGCAGTTACAATGTCCTCCACAGATTGTTTCCGCTCGGCAATTATTTGTAGCCATGCCAGCATTGCCCAAACTCCATCCTTCTCTCTGAAAACGGAATTATTAGTACAAAAACTATCTACTCTATCAAATTACATTCTGAAGAAAGGCCAAAAAAATTAAATTTCTTACCTGATATGATCACTGCCGGTACCAAAAGATTCTTCACCGCACAGACACATTCGACCAGCATCCATTAGATTTCCAAAATATTTCCATCCAGTGGGTGTTTCAAATATCTTAATCAATCGGTAAAGCAGAGTAATAAAGCTAATATACCTCCAGTCCTTTGGCTTTAGCGACAAGATCAACTGCTCCAGCTGTTGGCATGGACCGAGCAAATCCTACAATATTATATTCTAATGAATAAATGAATAAACTAACCAGACACCCTCTTGGTTTTGAAATACGGGATCATCTCAATGTTATCCGCAATCACAGCCAGTGAATCACTGGGGGTGATAAAAAATCCACGTTTACCAAGAATCATATTACGATCCTAAGAAAAAAATAATAACAAACAACAGGAATCATAAAAAATACCCCATCACCGTCAAATGCAGCTCCAAGATCGTGCTCCCCTTCCTTGAGCTTATCGACTAGAGCTCGCGCATACGTGAGATTTGGATCAGGATGACATCCACCAAAATCGGGTTTTGGAGTGGTTCTTAAACATAACAGTAAGCTTCACGATATAGCTTCAACCTAACCTGAGTAAGCATGACGAGTCTGCACCCAATTCGTCACAGAGTATCGTTGAAATATACGGCCCAGTGGCTCCATGCATCGAGTCCAAGAGAACCTTGAACTTAGAACCAGTGGCGCTTCCATTGAACAACGTTTTGATCTGATACATGTAATTGTAGTCAGCATGAAACCTATTGATCCTACCTTGTCGAAATCAAAAATGGACTTCATTAAAGAAATGTAGTCATCAACTGGGTCCACGACCTCGACAATAAAATGACCCACGCCATCAATGTCGTATTCATAACTACAAAAAAGTTCATACTAATGTTTCAAATTCAGAAATAAACTTACTTGCCAATTTGTGTGAAATCACACACTAGGTCGTTGCAGATCTTGTATGACGAAATCTTGGTAGTGATTTCGTAGATGGCATCGGTAACAGCATCTGGAGCAGGTCCGCCATTCTCGCAATTGAACTTGATTCCAAAATCGGCCTTTGGGCCTCCTGGATTATGGCTGGCAGTGAGGATTATGCCTGAAGATGATTTTGCAATAAATCTAAAACGTACGCATACCGCCGTCGACTTTTTGTTTGCGGATAATATTCGAGACAGCGGGTGTCGAAAAAAATCCATTCTGTCCGACGATCAACTTTTTCAACTAAATTGATTATAAAATACTACAAAATACAACTAAAAGTACCCCATTAGCTGCTGCGATCTTGATAATGACGTTAGTCGCCTCCATCGATAAGAATCGACCATCCCCACCGACAACCAGAACGGCTCCAGCCTTCTTCGATCCGAGGCCACCGTCCAGTATGGCGTGGACGAAATTCTCAGTGTAGTGCTGCTGTTGAAATTCAGGTACCTATAATATTTACCAATAATGTATATAATGACTATACAGCAACATACTCTCTTTCTCAGTCCACTTGTGCCGGGTTTCTGGCCCTTGAACGGGGTAGTTTGAACCACTGCTATTCCAACCATAGGGAAAGTAGCTGAAATACCTTGACACGATTGGAGAGTAACTAGTACCAAAGGAAAGTTTAAAAAAAACAAGAGGCGAAATTTGTAGTGTAGGCAGAAAATAATGTGCTTAAATATCGTAATCAACTACAAACTGAACATGATAATAGCTGCAGCATCCGTAAGCTTCGTGAAAGAACTTAACAAATATATCTCTATCCGATATAAAAGACGGCGAAAATAAATGCAGCGGGCAAAAAGAGAGCATGCTGGATGAAAATGCTGAGTGGCAGCAACCGACCCCGCCCACTGATCTACTTTCCCGCAAAAATGAACAACATTTTTTTGAAAATTTGAACTCGTTTTTTTTTCTGAAGGACTACTTGGAAATTTATATTTAGCATTTTTCACGGATATATCTCCGTAGAATATCTTTTTCTCAAGTGCTGTTACATAGCATCACATCAGCATTAAATCATGCCACATAGGCGATACTGAAGTGATTCAGCTTATGTGGGAACAGGTAAACCCAAGAAATCGCGTTTCTTTAGTTTTGATGGAGTTTTCATTGTATCAGAATATGGTTAAGGAGATAATTTCAAAGAAAGATAGCTTATTTATTGTTCTTGCTTGCATGTTCATTTGTTTTCTTATCAATGCGTATCGGCCTTTTTACACATCTTTCGGCAACGTGACACTTTCAGTACAAAACAACTGCAGAGATGCGCTTTAGCGAAAATCAACAGCTATTAAAACAAATTACAATGAAAACTAACAATAAGTTCATAAGTGATGAATAGACAGTTTCATAGAAATGCTGGTGAAGAAATCAGAAAACTAAAAATATTTAGAGCATAGGTTGAATGATGGGATGTTCTTTATAAAATGATACTGACACAAATCAGAGAACTCTGTGGCGAATAAGACTACGGGCTACATAACACAAAATATATTTAGTTTCACTACACGAAGATTCTAAGATCGAATTATATTTCGCAAGCTATGAACCATATTTTTGCTAGTTACAGTCATGCAAAGGGCTGCATAGCCGAGTTCCTTTCGCGAAATTCGCCATTTTATAGGTAACTCGTCTATGGTCCTATCCCTACACTTACCTTATTTCACAATAATAAAACATTTACACAAGAATAAACACTATTAAAAGAAATATTATACTGCTCGTAGGTTGAGCTACCCGCATGGCATTTGTTGTGTACCACAATAGCAAAAGGGACAACGAACAGACTGATTTCATTTTTGAACAAACAACACGCCACACTGTGTTTACAAGATGCGGGGGTTCCTAAAGACCGGAAGAAAGGGAATTTCCTAAAGAAACATTGTTATTTGAACCTGAACTTGGTTTAAAGAAATGTGTGTTTGATGTTTAGAATACGTATAGGAAGCAAATCTTTAATAGAAATATTGAATTGAAATATTGAATAGAAATATAATAATATTGAATAGAAATATTAAATTGAATGTGAGGAGAGACGAAATATTGAAATTATTCGTTTCCTTTATTTTAATATGAAGAAGAAACAAGAAATTCGGCAATTAGTTCGAGTCACTAAGAGAATCTGACTTTCCCAATTGAAAACAAAGTTTTTTGTTTTTGTTTTTATTTAGGTTTAAGGAAATCGGGCCGGGGCAATCATGCTCAAGTCGGTGGGCTATTTCAATTGATACGATTATTCAGCTTTTTTGGCGCGAAATCTCAATGAAGGAGATGAGAGGAGATAGGCCCCTTGGCACACGGCCGGGACTGGGTATACGCCGATTAATGCGACGATTACGTTAACATCTATATGTTATTTGTCTTATCTTTATCTTCTTTGTAACCTTTTCATAATCAAAACCCCCAAAAAAACACAATACAGAATAAAATATTTATTATTCATATTGATCTACGCGGTGGCCGAGAGAGGAATAGTGATCGTTCCGGGTGGGGCGGCCGCAATAGCAGCAAATGCAGCGGTGGCATCGGCGGCATCGGCTGGGGCAGGTCCAAATTGAACAACCAGTTTGTCTTCTTTAGGAGCTCCAGCAGTGCGGGTGATTTCCAAGGC
>JAQGAV010002620.1:0-14966 GCA_034691345.1 Phasmarhabditis papillosa
GTTTAGCCGTTAATGACAGTTGTTAAATAATACTCACATAAAACTTTCAATTTTATAAAAACGAGACGGTCAAAATTACCCCTTTTGCTTTTATATTGAAGAACATTGTATTCTTATTGTAAAACAGTTATTATCTAATTCATGGCTGGATAGAACTGTTTCTAAAGATTGACAAAGTTTAGCCGTTAATGACAGTTGTTAAATAATACTCACATAAAACTTTCAATTTTATAAAAACGAGACGGTCAAAATTGACGGTCATTACTATGACTATTACTATGGACCTTTATAAAATGCGAGCGAAGCGAGGCTTAGGCACCAGGGAGTTAAACACTTTGATGAACCAGGGGTGGCGAAAGGGGGCCTGGGGGGCGAAGCCTCCCAGCCAGTGGAGCGGCCGCGAAGCGGCCGCGAACACTGGTACTAAATAATCCACCCTAACAATGATAATTATAAGACATATCTGTATGAGGGGGATATGCTTTGTATTTTATGCTAAACTTACTTTATCTCACTGTAGGTCTTATTTGTGATATCTATATTGGAGCGCCGTTCCCGTTTACTTCGTGTGCAGTTGTTCTTTCAATATTCTACTTGTGTGTTCTTATTATTAGATGCTGCATTTGCTCTTGCAGCCGATATGGGTGGCTACAATGAAGAAGTAAGCTAGATGGGAAGTCCTAAAATAGTATTATAAACTTAATTATGTACCGACCGAATCAAAAAATAACTGCAGTAGATTTGCTATAAGTTAGGTGTTTACTTAAATTAAATGTTTTAGAATATCTACTGCCAGAGACATCCTTTTCTAATTAGAAGTGTTGCTATATTATCTTTATTCTTTTTATTCGTACAAATATATTTACGTTTAATGACCGTACAAGTATATAACTTTATGAATGACAATAGAAAGTTTAAGTAAGTCTAGCTAATAAGAATACTTATACTCTTTTACAAGAGTATTCCATACATTTATAGAACACCCATTTGTTATTATATACTATACTTTGCCTAAATCATATTAATGAAACTATAGATAAGAAAGGTTTAGGAAGGGTATTGGGGCTAGGGTACCCGGTAATTCCCAGGCAGACCATCCAACCTGGGCCCGGCCCCTGATGGTAAAAATCAATAAAAAAATGTTGCTTTTGACTTAAAAAAATTATTATCTCGGAAGCATTACGAATCGCTATATACGCAGGTAGTACTAATATCTAGATGTTGTTTTTGTCATAGACTATCTTTTCCTTCGTTCATTACCATAAAGTTCATTCAAATTTAAATTTGTATTGCTTTTTTACCCACATATTGGGCCCGGCCAACCAACTTTTCCCAGTGGGCGGGCCCGTTGGATGGTCTGTTCCCAGGTACCCAATCCAGCCACCACCCGGGAAAAGAGAAAATCAAGTCCCAACCAGAGCTGGGCGAAAGTCTCCCGCGAAAGAAAATGTTTGACTTTCGCCCAGCTCTGTTCCCAACCTAGGAACATATATTACTCTTCCGAATCCTCACCCTAGTTGTGTTCTGTCATTTCACAGGGGTGGTCCAGACCAATTTTACTTTTTAAGTGTAAATTAATGCTTATTTCCTTTTTTATTATTGTCTTTAGAGCAGCTTTGTCTAATTCTCAGTGGAGATATCGTAAACGCGTGTACTTTACTTATTGTTCAATAATGCGAGAAGATGTAACTAAAGAAGATTCAGATGTAGGCCACACACAAACTAAATACAGCCTTTTTATTTAAATGGGAGCTCAAAACATAGCCTTACTATTTAAACAGCGGTATCCGAAGAGGATCCAGAAAGTTATAACTATAAATCCTATAACTCAAAGGTAATCTGTTTATAAGTAATATCAAACAGCACATACTAAATATTATTTTATTTTAGAAAAAGAAAGTTGTTCAGCAAGATCGAATACGCGAAAAACAAGAAAATATACTAAAACGACTGCAGCAGAAACAGAATATTACCGTAATCTCTATTCCGGCCGAGAACCTAAACTCGTCACAGACAACAATTGTAAGTGAAACTAGTAATCTATAAGGTGGTCCTTCAAACATATAACGGCTGTTGTCTAATGAACAACACTGGAATACAATGTATTAACAATAATAATTATATTATATAAACTCTATTTATTTAATTATTACTAGTTAATTAACAGTGAATTAGCTATCAGCATTAGAAATTCCTAAACACCGTTCGACCCGACTACTTTGATTTAGAATGCATTTCATCAGATACACAGTACCATTCTGAAAATTCACTATAGTCTATAGACTGATTGTTTGCTGTTATATATATGTTTGTTATACACGGCTCGCCAACGGAAACAGTGATATTATAGGACTGTGTTCCTATTTTAAAATTAAACTTCATTTTTCACTAGTATGCTTAAACCACAACATTCAAAAAAACTCAGTCGCACAGACTGAACTGTGGCCTTTGCAATGATATATAAATAAACATAAATTCCTTGGTTAAATTATCCAGGAATTGAGCCGCAAGATTTCACGCGCGGCGAGCCGAGTATAATAGCGAGAGTTTGTTATATAGTCTCTTGCAAAAACTAGGTTTCCAGTGCAGGATCCTATAGAACAGCGCTGTCAGTAATATGAAATGAAGGTCGGTAGTTTGGGGCAAAAATAATGTACTTTTCTTCAAAAGTACATTTTCATTTATCGCCTATGTTCTTCTGTGGCTGCTTTCAACAACGTTCTTGGTACAGGAAGAGCAATTGTTCCTTCAAGAAAGCCGTCTCCGGCAACGAAATTTTGACAGCACAGAAACGTTTGTGAATAGGACTACAGAATAGTGTTAGCTATTGTGAGAAAGAAGCTGTAACCTAGTTCTTGTTAGAGACTATATTATAGATGTTAATGCAATGATTTGCTTTTGTCTTTGTCTGTTTATTATGTAATAATTATTTGTTTAACATTAGTCCATGCAGAAAACCAGAGCTGTTAAACCCTGCCCGCCCAAATTTGGAACCCGGGACGGATCGGGCCGGCCGGTTTAACAGCTCTGCAGAAAACTGTGTTATAGCAACCATTAAAGTAATAACTTATATTTTACAGGCATCTTCAGAAGTATCGTCTATTCCGCCAATACCAAACGGAAAACGAAAGGCTACTAATAATATAAGAAGGTATTAAATATAGTTATTATGAGGATTCTTGTAAGTATTGATAGTTAATATGGGATAGTAGAATTGTCAGTATTTACGGTAGGCGAGAACTTAGCTGCTTTACTATAGTCGACAGATGAATCGTTTGCAGAGGTGTACTGTAGAATTTAGAAGGAGCGCGGAAATAGAAAGAAAATGTACAAGCAACCTATATAATTGTGCGCTCGCCTTATAATAAATAGACGTTTAAACTAAATGAGATTTGTCCGTAGACTATAGTTATTCCACTTTAAGTTTATTTATATATAACACTTAAGATATTTGATACAACCTTTTCTAATGGGTTTATTATATTAATAGATAGTTGTCAAACTAATATGGGAAATATTTATTCAAAGTTGGATAAATAAATAAATATAATTATTTAGACCACCCAAGAAGAATCGTCTAGATGATGATGCAATATCATTACTGAAAAGAGAAAACAGAAAAACGGGTCCCGGCGGGGGTATACGAGTACAACTACAGGTAAATACAAATATATATATATTTTTTACTTATAATTATTAAACTAAGAACTATTGAAAGAATGTAATAAAAGATAAAACAACAATTTATCTGCTAAACTTTATTATACCATCTTATTATCCATTTTAAAAACTTTATAAACTAGTAGCTTTTATGAATGCATGCAAGGGAATTAGGCCCACCCTAATTTAACCGAGCCAAATGAGTATTTCGCATTGACACGCCCATTTAACTGTGCACACATTGCAAGGCAGCCTTGTCTTTTTAATATTTGCAAAAAGATGGTAGTTCATGAAGTTCAGTATTTATCTTTTATAAGAAGTATAAGAATATTCATATATTCTTAAAAGTAATGGGTTCATATACAAAGTTATATTAGTTTAATATAAACCGTAGTTGCAGACAATAAATATATTATAATATTAAGAACTGTTAGCTATAAAAATTAACATAATTATTTTAATTTAGGTTGACGAAACAACAGCTCGATGGTTGCTTAAATCAAAATCACAAAGAGCACAGAGGCTCAAATAGTCAATGAATTTTGCATTTAATTCTTAAAAAACAAAGATTTCTACAAAGCTTTACTGCCAATGAGTTTACTTTTATCTATGCGTGAGGTTTTATCTATTATTATATTTATTTTATAAAGAATAAAGTAAAATGTGTGTTTATAATCCATTTATAATCCTTCTTTGATTGTATTCATATGCTCTACAGTGTTCATATTTTGCTCCCTTAACAAAATTCTTAGCATCTAAAGGTTCACATTCTCCAGAAGATGAACGTGGATAACACATGAGAGTTACATGACGAATATCTATTAATGACGTCAGATGGAAAATAGAATAGCAAGCAAATAATACATATTCCATATAAGCAACTACTCGTGGCACTGAAAATACAATACACTTTATATCTGTGGCAGCTGAGACCACCTATATAGTTAAAAAGGCTTATGTTCCTTACTTTTAATTTGTAAGTGGGGAAACTGGTATTCAGCCGGACCTCCCTTTATAAAACTCACAGTATGAATGACATATTGGGAATTGTATAACAGCCTGAACTCTAGTAAAGTATTGAGGACAGAAGAAAAAATATAATATAGCACATAATACCTTAGTACCGATAGAGATTGTATCCAATGTCTGTAATTATTAGAGTCTTTAAATATAATATTATTATAAAAATCTACCTTTCAAGCCTACAGAGATCGAATATTTAAGCCCAATATCTGAATATAGTCTATAACAAAAAGAAGACTGCAGTTAGCGGTGTTGTTTAAGGTTTCAAAAATCGCTCGTTCTGTGGCAAATACAACTTCCATTACATGGTTCGATGCGCACTTTTTTGTTTGTTGTCAGAAAAATATTATTGTACTAGTTTTATTTTGTTTCATATCCAGAAAAAGACAGATACGCAATTGCGGAAGCCTATGTATAACACCGCGCTCTTTTGTTTGTTATAGACTATATTGTTCAAGTTTATTTTACTGTGCAAGCCCGAAAAATATGATCACACCATTTTTATATGTTTTATTAGTTTCGCTATAAACACCCTGTAATATTAAATCCGGGTGGGATTTGTATTTTAGTAAGTATTGAAAGCATAATTAGCATGGGTGGTCCTAGAAAACTGCTTGAGTGATCGTATTTACCTCGTTTGTTTTAGTAGAAAAGGCAAAGAATATAAAAGCCTGTATAATCATATTACAGCATGAAGAAAAGCCAAACAACATCTTGAAAAGACGATTGGCCTCTTAAAATATACAATGAAATTAAGAAATAATTAATATTATAGATATATATATTGCAACACTCCTGCATATTAACACGGCCTCATTACTTTTGAATCTGACTATATAATTTATAAATTAATTACTAATGAAAATAAGTTAGATAGGTAATAAGTACTATATTAATAAACCCGAGTGAACTAAATATTTTGAAAGACGTATTTTCCGATAGGGTGGTCTTTAATTCTACATTTAGTATTAAGCAACCTGGGAAATCGCTATGTACTGTGATAATACTGAATAAACCAATTGAGAAGACTTCAATAACAGTTAGAATCTAAATAAATTAAAATATATATGTTATATAATTAATATATTATTATTTAAGATAATAAAACAAAGCCTACCGGTACTATATCATTGGCAATATTGAATATAAAACTAAGTTTTCCGTCATATTCAGCTATCATCAAACATCTAAAACTATATAATTAGATTATTTATAAATAAAAAAACAAAACAATATTACGTTTCACGTCTTTAAAAATATTCGAACAATAGGTTACGAAAAGCTAATATTAATTTTACCGCGGATATATAGAAATTGGTGATTAATAAAAACAGCAACTGGCATTTTAATCAAATTAGAATATTTAACTGTGTGGTCCGTTGATATGGACCTACCTGACAGTAATTGCAGTGAATATTCTAACTACCATCGGAAGACATGCACAAATACGGAAGAATACATTACCGAATACATTCATTTCAAAAAGATTTAATAAGGATACCAAGCCGTCTGAAGGCATTGCGATTGTTGACTAAAATATATAAATAGTATAGATTGTTAATAGTAATATTATTATTATTATTATTATTATTATTATTATTATTATTATTATTAATAATAATAATAATATTATTATTATTAGCCGTAGCATAAACAAGAAAACCTAACTTTCATTTCCCACCCAGTGAATAAATTGACCACCCACTCACATTACAGTGAAATCTGCTGGCTCCATACTCCACGATAAATCCTTTTTCGAGTTGTAACTCACTAGGAATATAATCCGTTTTCAAAGAGGTGGCAATTCCAACTGAAATATAATTAATTACCCTCAACCACCCATACATTTCTTAGTTTTCTTAGTTTCTAATTTATATATACTTTGCAAAATAACAATTGAGAAACAACTTTCGATATTTAAAAGTAGCGAAAAATTGTGTAAACGATTCAACCATGAAATTTTATAAAACGCTATTATATTTGACCTACCTGCCAGAAAAATAACAGACATAACAGTGAAAATAATGTTAGGCCAAAGAAGTTTAAAATGAAAATAGGATATATCCTCATTGTCATCTTCAACATGACCCTCCTTGAGAATTCTGTTTTCATCCTTATTTCGAGGAACCTAAAAAACCACTTGTGAGGTCGAAAGAGTTAACTCTAGGGTGGTCTTATTGCCCTTCTAACAATAATCTTAAACAAGGAGGTCTTTTCTCACCCCAGTTAAAAAACTTTCTTTTATAAGAAAACATTTTAAGAAAAAATATAAAACAAATAGAATATGGGACATTATGTTTTATACCTTAATCAATGAATTTGTATTCTTTAACATAGTGTTTTTAATATCTAGAGAGACTAACATTTTGCTATAAAATCTAGTGTTTAAGCGAAAGCGAAACTTATTCGGACACACAAAAAAGTATTCGGAGACACTTAACATGTTCTTTTTTAGATAAAATTGATTGCTCTTTCCCAATTGAACAATCTTTTGCTTTTATTATTATTATTATAATATATATAAATAATTGTATTTTATAAACAAACCTTTATTTTATCTTCGTTCGACTCTATAGACGTTGACGCCACGGACATTTTTCAATAGAAATTATAGTTTTGTGCTTAAAATAATAATAATATAATGATTGTATAAACTTATAAGGAAAGGTATTATGTTTATTAGAAATAAAATAAAAAGATAAAAAGGGAAAGTGTGTGGTCTTGGGTTAAAAGAACAGGTTAACGGGGCCTTACGAACGCAATCGAGGCATTGTCTTAGACCTACAGGGGAGATAATGCGCAGAATGAGAGATTCGAGAGACCACCCACGATGACTGTAGAAATCACACCGGGAGGTGAATGACATAGTTATTTCCATAACTTATGTACAGATTGTTTCAGATTCCATAAAGTTTAGACAGTTTTCTAAAGATGTACAAAACCTCACACAGAGTAAAGTACTAACTTTAATTTATTATATGCTCAATAATTACAAATTACCTAAGGAAACTTTAAAAAATAGCAAGCCGATTGGTATTTTCGGCTTATAAATCATTTTGTTTCAAATTTGGTGACTATGCATTCTGGATGCGGCGGTTTTATCAAGTGTCTGGAAACTTGCAGAAACAAGACTACCCACGACGAAAGACCACCGGCAATGCTAAAAAGAAAAAGAGTGAACATTTTCTTATGTTAAAATGGCTAACAATAAGATATATATCTCCAGAAAGGGCCCTTTAGGGACTAACAGTTATTTTATTTAAGGTGCAATACTCCTACCCTATATATGATATATAATAGTTAATACCGTAGTATATTTATTTTGTTTTACACCTACTTGGTGATTAATTTAATCTTCTGAGTAAAAACGGCTCCTCCGTTCTAACATTCAATCTTCTGGGCAGTAAGCATGGGATAAATAAGATGCTGCTTTCCCAAGCCTTCCGTAGCTACGAGGAGACTAATCCACAGCCTCAGATGCTTGCGGATTCAGAGATTGATGTAGATATTACGCAATAATTTTTCATTGTAAGTATAAATAAGCACCTTTCTCGTAAAAGAAAGACGAAGACATGGCCTCTTTAACATGGGAAGATACTATAGTCGACGTCATCCATTTATACATCACAATACCATCATTACGGTTAAAGGACTGTGTTCTTTTTTCAAATTAAAAAGTTATATTTCTCAAAAGCGAATGACCTAATAGTTCCCAAATAATTTCCTAAATCAGACTATATATGGGCAATAAAATTACCAAAATAAGTTAGGTTGTTTATCAATTGAATAGAGGAATAGTGCACCCCTACTCCGCGGCTCGATTTTGTTCTGAATCGTTTGGTTATGGCGCGTTTTACGAATTAGACAAGCTTTTAAATATACTTAAATGTATATTAGCCTTACTCATGCGCAATTGTCTGTTATACAGTATTCATCACATCTAAAATTATAGCTTTGCATTGCGATACAAAATAGGCAATTTTGTCTACTTAGGAAGACAAATACTCAGCGAATAAGATGAAAGTAAGAATAAATAAATAAGTTAGCGGATATTATGAAGAATTCAGCTTAATTTTTACTCTAAAGCCACGAGAAAGGAATAAAGAATACAAGAAGGTTATTAAATGAAGTGTTAACATCGCTTATACAGTAATGTTTAGTGATATAATACTTATTATTAGTTTAATGAATAGTCAATTACCTTTCCTCTTTTGTTAAAAGCACGGTACACTCAAAAATTGTTTCTCAATTTTAATGTTTAGTTCGATAGAGCTATCAATACTGAGCTGTACTATGAAGATTGAATATTTTTACGATAATTTTAAGCAGAGTTATGGCTGTTTGAAAATACTTGTTTGTTTGAAATCCCACCCTCCATCAAATGAAATGAAATGAAATGTTGGTCGGAGTCCAATGAACCCACCCTGTGTGTAGGTCGAATTTGGGTCGGAGTCCTGGCCTGCTCTGTGACGTTTTCATAACAACGCCAATTGTCTATATCTCGGAAATAAAACGAAAATTGAAAATATAAAAACATTTCTATCACTAACTGAGTTGAAAACCATGAAACTCTTGATAAACTGTTCTGTACTATTGGTCAAATGGTTCTGATTATGGTTTGAATAAGGTTTCAGAAGTTGTGAGGCTCAGGTCATTTCCGCGACAAGTTATTAGATAGAATTAGAATTCTATCATTTAGATAATAAGGAACATTAAAAATCGCTTTTAAAAAAGAGTTCTAGTTATTCACTAAGCAGATAAATACGAAATCTACTCCACTAATTGTAAAATAGAGCTTCCTATGGTCATCGAAGAATTGAAATAAACGTGAGATAATATAAATAAACAACTCTTTTATATCTATTCTAACTAACATTTAACTAAATTAGACATATTAAACTGTTTTAGATAGACAACTCAATAAAATACATAAAAATAATGTAAATATTGTATTTATCAGTACGGAACTATCAACTGAGATAGAAGTAGTTTTAGAATTAAGAATATACTTTAGAATAAAATATAAGTATATTAAGAGATAAATAAAAGTGTTTAGGAAATAAAAACCCGACAACAATCTAGCTTTAAAGAGTCTCGGCTGATAAACAATTATAAAAACAAAATGAAACAAATGATCAATAACAATTGAGAAAATAAGTCTTAAAATGAGAATACATTAGAGTTAGGCGATTAGGCTTGAATTTCCTAAAAGCACCGGCTCCATATACCCGAGCACCGTGCCCACTGTGCTCTCTTGTGGCTAACATACGTTGATTACCGTTGATACGTTGATACGTTGATACGTTGATACGTTGATTACGTAGCATATCGCTTGTAATATTCCTGTTTTGCATTTTTTAGCTCAAATTGACAATTAGTGAATTGAAGATCTGCATTCAAAATTTAGCCCACAGAAGAGCAGCCTGGCCCGGGCCCGAGTGATTGCCCTAAATTGACCTCGGGCCCGGCCCTTACCATACTTTTTTTTACAAACACACAATAAGGGTCCCCCCCCCCTTTACTATATTTGATAAAATAAAAGTAGTAAACTATGAAGAACTATCTAGTATAATTGAATTTTTACCAGTAAAATATGAAAATACTTGGATGCGTATCAATTTTTTTCGGTATACAAATTCGTAATGGGGGACCCATAGATGATTTTTCGATTTTTAAAGATTAATTCATATGAAACCGACTACAAAAGATGGGCCATTTAAAAGCAAATCCAATAGGGCCAAACTCTACACGGAAGCTTAGTTTTATATGGAGCGAAAATGTTGACGTGGATAACAAATTGGCGTACAAAATGACTTGTTAGTTGTCTATTATGAGCTTCTCCGGAGACTCGGCACCGCTGTAACTGCACAGTTGTCATTAGACTAAAAACTAGAATCAACCCTAGGTTTGAAATATAACAAATTTATTTTGTAGAGAAACTTTGTGTTGTTTATATAAATTGTATAATAATAATAATAATAATTCATTCAATACTCAAGACTATATCTATCTGATTGTTGATGCTTTCTTTCCAAGTTCTTGGTTCACTTCTTGCCGTTTGCATCCAACCTTCTCCTAGTTGTTCCTTGAATTGATCCCTCCATCTTCTTTTTGGTCTTGTAAATTGCATGGGTCTCCATTCGACTAAACGGCGGGTCCAACGTTCCGGGCTCATGTGAGAGACGAGTTGTGCCCAGTTCCACTTCTTTCTTGTTGCTCTTGCGCGAATGTTTTGTAGTTTTGCAATGTTGGTCAGCCATTCGTTAGTTCTTCGATCAAGCAGGGTGATACCAACCATTTTCCTCTGAGTAACAATCAGGCGTTGTAGATCCACCGAGTTCTCTAATATGAATTATGTAACAGACTAAAATTAGAATATGATTAATATAAAGTGTTAGGTTAAATATATAATTATACTCTTATAAATGGGGTTTATATAGTTCAATCTGACTATTTACACTCTTTACAATAAAGGCATGAATAAAGCCTTTATAAAGGCACCCTCTTTTTAGCAGACCTACTGCATCGTTTATTCTCTTTGTATTTTGTAGATTATTTGTTTATTAATGTTTTTTAGTTGTTTCATCCTTTTTGCTCTCTTTCAAATAAGAACTTGTCTATTTTTTCATTTGGCTTCGAATATGATGCCAATTATCCCCTTTAGAATACGCAAGTTTTATTCTATCTCTATTTTTCGACACTTAGCAGTCATTTTTGCCACTGCTTTGTGCAAATGTGCCAGTTGTTTACAGGAAACCAGTCATCCCGGACCCCTTAAAAAGGCTGAAATTTGAAAAATTCGTCGCTTTACATCGACGTTCATGGTGGTCCGTTCGGAAACAACATAGTAAGAGTTTGGCTCTGCCTACTTGCGACCCCCCGATGAAATAACTGAGCTCTACGGGCCACCCATCTCCATAATGTTGTGCTTTAATGCCTACAATGTATGTGGTTAGAATTCGATAGATCGCAGTTTCTAGAATCTTATTTGAAAGAAATTAAACAATGTGTTTTGTAACGATTTTTGTTAAAATTAAATAAGTATTGGGAATAGAGCGCAGTCTAATCATATTGAATGCCGCAGTGTCATGTAGCAATGCAGCCACAACTAAACTCTTCTCCTCTTACCCCCCTGAACGGACCACCCTCCAATCTGAAAAGACCACCCGCCTATTTAACCGTACGTGGGTGGCACAAGAAACGATTGAGGAATTGGTCCCTCGACGCTCAGAAGAACTTCGAACAACTTTTTGCTGCAAGAAATTAACAAGCTTTTCGGGAACAATTTATCCCAATTCCTAATTCAGAAGAAAATAATATCTATAGCAATAATGAAGTTATAGACAGCAAAAGTTCAGAAGCAAAGGTTGTGTGAACTTATTCTGCAATGCTAAGATAGATGTTAATGTATATATTATATTCATTATACAACATTCAAGAACATGCTAATTCATTATTTAACATAATAATTAAATAGAAAGTGTCATATCTTAGAAAATAGAGAAAAGTAACTGAAAATAAGCAATTATTTTATGATTTTACTAACATTATATAGGTGGCAGAGAGATAAAATACAGTTCTCACTATCAGTTAAATAATTATCTTAATAGTTTTACTATATTTATTATACATACAATATAATATTATATATACCTGTATCTATAACTATTTTCTATTTTACTTGCATTATTTGTCTAATAGACAATATAACAACTTGCCTTTTCTTTAGAAAAATAAAAAGAAATAAAGCAAGTTTTCTATTTTAATAGTCTTTTAGTAAATAAGGTATTGAGGATAACCTCAATGATATTCCCTCCTACTTCGTTTTTATAATTAGTGAACCCTCGTGACCCTCTTCATGCAGACCACCCACTCTGTTATTTCATAAATATTCTGTGTCCGCGATCTTTTCAGCTTTGTTTTTTCTCATTTCAATAGCATCTTTTTTGCGCTGCCACCCTCCGGACCCCCAAAATATAAGCCTAGTCATCAACCTTAGTCATTTGCTACGAACAAAAACATGTACATTTTGTAAGTTCTGTTTCTCATTTAAGGAATAGACAGACCACCCGGTGTTTCAGTCGACCACCGGCAGAGAATTTAAGTCTTTTTCTACCTACCGCTGACAAATTTTATTATTATTTATTATCATTTGGTGCAATCATGTTTTCTTCAATTGGCTGGTATTGGCCTTTCAACAGCTGTTAGTTCTTTCACTAACTTTAGTAGTAAGAACACATTTAGAACAAAGATAGTCTAATATTTTTAATATTATATTTATATAATCTATACTAATTAAATTAAAAATTTAAGGTCTGTTGACCATTCGTACCTTTATTCATGGGTGGTATGGGCTTTTAAATGTAGTTAAGTGAGCTGCACTACGCAGATATTGCAAAGGGATGGATGTTTTCATCGTGGTAGGGATAAGGGGGCACAACGGACTTGCTCTATTTCGAATAACATCCATCACTTTACGCTCTATAGCTAAAGTTTATAAAACTTGCATATTTTGTTATATCTAATTGAAACAATACAAATACGAATATGTTATATTTAGTAGGAAGATGTTCATTTAATGTTTGTGAGGTCTGCCGGTTATTATTAATCTTATTATAGTTTATTTGGTGGAATGTATTCTTATAAACCGCCATTTATTTTCATAGTTTCTCGAGCAAGTCGAACATATTGTTGCTAGGTGGTCTGGCCCCGCCTCTGACTGCTTTTCTCATATTTGCAAACTTGCCTTCTACAGAGTATTTTATATACTTTATATATTTATAAATTTATTTAGTTTCTCCAGGGTGGCCTCAGAATATGTCTGGTATGAATCAGAAGGACATCGATGACTTTTTGAGAAGATCAAACTCAATATGTGATTCGGTTAGTTTGTTAAACAATCGCTTACATGTAATATCTTATGTACTATTCCTTTGTAATGATAATCCATTTATTCTAGTTATTTTATAATATTATTATATCATTGCTTCAAAATAAGCTTTGTTATATCATTATTTTTTAAGAAATATAGTTGAGTTCTTCTCACGATTCTCCTTTTCATTCTGGTGGTCTTGCTTTGCATTTACGCTGAGGGAGTTCTATTTATCAAACGCTCAGATTGACGAAATACTTCATGAATACGTTATGTACTAACAAAACATGACAGACGGGCCACCCAAACAGCAAATCTCGAGACCGCACATTATGTTTTGCAGTTGACTTTCTATAAATAAGTAAGATTGAGTAAGACCAACCAAATGCTAAAAAACTTCTTTGAAAACTCAAAGTCTTTTGCAAGAGCTAAGCTTCCGCGATTTTATAAAAGCATGAAATGATATCATGCCTAAAGTGAACCAGTCCTAACTTCGTTGGTGTTCTTTTATTACATATTATTTTAATATAAAGTATTTCTTATCAATCATTTCGACTGTTTTTATAGGAAAACATTTTATTTTCTAAAGTGCGGATTATTTAAAACAAAATAAACAGTATTATACATTACGTAATAAATGAATTCGTAGAATGAAAGTATTTATAGATTTTAATGAGCTAAAATAACGCTCACATTAATGATAATAAACTTGTGAGAATACAATTGTACTATAATTTACAATATCTTAAAATTACCAAATAATGAAATATTGTATAAAACATGTAGGAAGAAATACTTATTTCAATAGACAAATTACAGTCTGTAATAGTATTTGTAAGTATTTATATATAAGTGTGATAGTATATATATAAGCAACACTTATCCGTCCGGTGGGTCTATTTTCAGGCGGGCCGAAAAATTTAATATAGTGAACATGTTTCGTGACTCTTAATGTGACTAATATAGTAACTGTGAAGTTTCTGGAAAAGCCGACCACCCAAGATGAAAACATATTTTTGCTTCACTCAAACATTCCCATGAGGAAAATAAATAGGTCTCGTAGCAAAAACATGAAGATTGCAATAGAACAGCCATGTTCAATAAACTAGGCTAATAAGCTAACAGACTGGGGGTCCTCTTTTATATTTTAATCATTTTATAATATATTGTAAAGAAATAATGGTAAAAGAATATAACCGATTGTCGAATATAACAACCAAAAACACAAGTTTTCAACAATATAACATTGTGACTGAGTATTTCAATAAAATCACACTGCTGCAGATTAAGCATAATATTATTATTATTATTATTATTATTATTATTATTATTATTAAATATATTATTATTATTATTAAATATGTTATTTTTATTATTATTATTAAATATATTATTATTACTTCAGTATTGC
>JAQGAV010002621.1:0-14965 GCA_034691345.1 Phasmarhabditis papillosa
TTTGCTGAGTTTTCGTTTGCTGAGTTTTCGCGTTGCTGAGTTTTCGTTTGCTGAGTTTTCGTTTGCTGAGTTTTCGTACCTCCGTATGGCAAGTTAAATGGCTAACGGACAGAATGGTTGCAATAAAATAGTAACACAACTTATGTTGAAACATTAGTATAACATTAGACAAAGATGCACGAAAGGTGCTCACCGCTTCCAACCCACTTCTAAAAACATTTAGACTACGCTTACATAATAACATTTAGTTTCTGGCTTATTTCAGTTACGACTGCTACTGCATCAGCAGGAATACCATAGTTTTTATATCTTTCGATAAGAACCAATTTTCAAAGACAAACTCTGGCTTAGGACTGGGAAAAGGGGAACGGCCAATTGCTCACAAATAGAGGCAATGAATCCAGGTTCATTGGTAATAAGTGTGGAAATAATGCAAACAAGAGTAGTGGTGACGGCATTTGAGCAGGCCCCTTCGCATTGATCAAGCCCATTGCTTGCTTAATGTTACCGATCAACTTCTTGCCTTTAGGGGTCATTTTTTGCAGGATTTTCTCAATATTCAATCATAATTTAACAAATCAAACCGTACTAAAAAAAATAAAACAATAACCGGGCCTGGAGCCATAATAAACAAATATAGCATCATCAGGGGTTTAAGACTACATACGCCAGGTCAGCCTTGAAGAGAGCTCTCCATGCGGTCTAATTGGCCTTGTCAGTAATCAAGGAATCCACAAGTAGTTTTATAATGACATTTCTTGGTATAGAACACAGGTGGTCTCGGGATCAGGTTTTTGGGTGGGCACCCAACCGATTTTTGAAGGTAAGGGACCCTTTTAAAAAAAAAATTTTCTGAAAACACCTAATTTTTCGTATTTTCAGGTTTCTGAGGCCTATTACAAAGGACTATGGCAATTAGGAGCAATGTAGATATAATAAAAACGTTTTTTCATAATAAAGAAATTGAAAAATTGTACTTTACTTGTATATTTCTGAAAATAAGTACCAATACAGCGATAATAGACCATTGACCATCCAAAACTGCAGTTCATGTTTTTCAGTTTTTCAGTTCATTATTCTCACAGTTAGTGTTTCTGATATTTCGCGCATAAAAGGTGCTCATTTATTCGTTTCGTGGTTTTTTCTCCTATTTCTAATCGACAGTATTATCATTGGTCTATTTGTGTTTTGAACTAATATTCTGAAGAGCTGTATTACTTAAATGGCGACCACAGAAGGACGATGATCACGATCTGATTGACCTTCACAGAGTTATCAACATACCATATTCGAACTTGAGCAGACAAGCGACAGAATTAGTTCGAGCTCATCATCGTTAAAAAATAATATATAAATGTAAAAAAATAGATGAAAAGTAAGAAAAACCGGTCAAAAGTGTCAATGGTAAATGTTAACATGTGAATGAGTGTTATTCGCAATGGTCCATGTTATGCGCAATTGCTAAAATAACTGGATTAATTCATTACAACCGAAATACAAGCACTTAATTAAATTTATATGAAACTATCTTAATTGCTAAATTAGTGTCAAGTACGTGGCTGAAAGGTATAATATAAGAACAACCGAGCGAGAATGTTCTTATTGGTGATAAAGCTCCATTTCCGTCAAAAGCGGAAATGGGGCTTTTTCTCCATTAAAACTATACCCTCTCGGTTGTTCTTATATTATACCTTTCAGCCATGCTTCTGATACATATTTTTTATATGTAGATAGAAAAGAATAATGCAAGTTTGTCTTGTAAATCGGTTGTAAAATTGCCCCATTCATTTATTTTATGCAACGGCGTATGTTATTCACCACTCACACGACCGCAGACCACTCTCTAGTTATAAATATTGTTCAACTTATGTTATTTAATTCATACCGTTAAGCTATTCTTCTTTTAATGGAAGAAAATAATCACATTTACTAATTACTACCCTTACTAATAGTTATTCGTCTATATTCTCCTTAGATTCACTTGATTTCAGTATTGAAACAATATATATAAAATAAACAAATTTTTATTGAAAATCATACGATACAAAAAACACAATTAAATTTAAAATTTATTTTTCTTCTTCTTTTCCTTTGCTTTCAGTCACCTAAAAATAACAAATTTCATTAATTTTGCAACCGATTTTTGAAGGATATAGGGGACCCTTGCCAAATTTTCGCCCAACCCAACCGAATTGACTACCTCGATTTCAGGCTTGACGCCGGGTAGCCCACCTATACTATATAACAAATTGAATTAGTGACCAAGGAATAACTCTTATAAACACTTATACATTATATATGAATAAAGACTATGGCTCCGCCCCCCAGACCCCCTTCGTAGTTTGTAATTGTCCTTAAAACAGTTGCTCTTGTTACCTAGTTATGGGTGCAGGGTTAAAATGTTTTGAAAGAGGGCCCATTGTTGACACAACTATAAGTTGGGTTGAATCCCATTTTTGAATTAGAGTTAGACATAATAATATAAGTTGTTTGTATGAGAATATTTAATTAATGAATCAATACATAAATAAGTAATTTACTTAGAAACTATTTACAAAATCATATGGAAACTACTTACAATATTACAAGAAATATATGCAAGATATATACTTATTTTATGGTATTCAGGACTATCGGTTTATTTTGTTAAGCATTCGTTGTGTATACTTTTTCGGCTTAGTCTTCCAGGATAGGTTTTGCCATCTTTGTTTAGAATAGAAATAAATGTGTTACAACGTTCATATCGTTGGAACGTGGTTTCCATTAGCCACTGCAAATATTATGTTTAAAATATTTAAAACGTTATATGAAACTCACATTTTTGTCTTCTTTAGATAGTAGTGGTTCTTTTGGGCTTGTATGCCATACAATAAAAACACAAGCCTGTTTTATCACGTGAACACGGCTTAAGGTTAAACCTGACTCTCGGTCAGATTTACCAAGTAGGTAGATTCGTCTAGGTTTTACCATTGCCGCTATATCTACAACTTAAGTTAGCGAATCGTACTTTACATGGAGGTTGCGAGAAGGTTTTAATAACAAAATATATTACAAACGACGACTCCAGGTTCGTTGAACCGGAATACCGGGAGGAAAACTTTTTGGAAACCGCCCGGGTCGTTTCTTTAAAGAATATCGTAGAAAATAGGCTTTCTTGTTTTCGGTAAACGTAAAATAATCGTTTGCAACTGTTTTTAGTTCCGAAAGTATAGTAATTAATGATATAAAATACTTACAATCCTCAAATCCAAAGTTGGCCACAAAGAAACGAAAACAACTTGTCACCCAATTGAACTTGAACACGGCATCCACCAACGCTGCATTATTTGTAAACTAACATTTCTTTTCCTAATTGTTATGGACATTTTTAGTCAAATAGTTTCTGTTACAATTCACAAATGTTTCAGACCATGCTCCATTTGAATAATCGTGCGTGTGGCAATCTTCTGATTCAAATTGATTGGTGGCTCGGTAGTAATCAGCGATGTGCGGAACCCCACTTTTTGAAGTTCGCGGAATGCGGAGGCGCACATCGCTGGCAGGAATCCACTAAAGCTTACTAGAACATTTCGAAAGAAATAATACTACCAAGTTTGTATACATTTTTGTCAATAGTGATTCTAACCTTGTATACATGTCCATCTGCAGACTGGATCAACGTAATCATAAAATGCCTAGTTAAAGGACCGCCTATTGTGTTATACTCTGTTTTGGAGTTTATGTAAAATATCATACTGTTGTTTGGATGGGTTAGTCTAAAGCATGTTATTAATATAGTCACTTTCCATGCGGTCTTTCACTTATTACTTTAATTAGTTCTCTTAAACGGAGTTTATAGTGCTATAATAATAATTCTCTTTCTTTTTGCAAGCCTTTTTATGTTATCTACATTGATTCTGATTGACATAGTCCTTTGTTATAGACCTCAGAAACATGAAACTACGAATATGTTGTGTGCCCAGCCAAAAACATGATGCCAAGCTCATCTATGGCGAATACATTTCTCATGTAAGGAGAAACAAATAGAAATATAATACATATACTATGATCTAATTGTATTTAGAATAATAATAATAATAATAATAATAATAATAATAATATGTTTCTTTTTCCGAAAGTACAATTAAATGAAAAGCAAATCACAATATTACTATTGTTTTCCACTTTATTCTTGTACTTTAAAACTAAACTACTTAGTATTGATAAATTTAAAAATATGTTTGTTGACTGAGAAAGTCAGACCTCTTTGCGGGCCAGGCCATAACGGCGGGCTTGAAACCAAAAAGATGGAGTTCTTTTTTCTATGTTGTAGCACAAGTAAAGACCTACCAAATTCTTCTTTTTACCAAACAAATAAAGACCTACCGGCTCAGGAGCCGAGTAAGATTCTTCTAATAATTATTATACATTTCGATAGCTAAAGATGCCAAGTTTCTTGCTATCTGCTTTAAATAACATATGTTCTGAAATGAAGTGTAGTTATGCCAAATTCGAAAAATTCAATCAGCTCTACCGCAAATCCTAGGAATCGTACATTTTTTAAAATATTATTTTGCTATAGCAATTATCTGTATTCTGTAAAAATTTGAGCAAAATGGTAAATTGTACTTTTCTGTAATGTAATTTCAAATTTATGAGTGCGCGCTGAACCACTTAATATGCTCAAAACTATCGAAAAAGATTGTAATTTTCATAAAAGTTTCCTTCTATCGTTATTTCAAAATGGAATTCCAAGTTTGGGATTATTTGGATTATTTTCCGCAAGGTTAGTTTTATTTGCTAGCCCGCCGTACGCAGCTTTACCAAAGTTGACTTAAAAGAATGGTATATAATGGTAGAGGATTCCAACGCGGTGCTCGCACGCAGCCGCGGGCGAGAAAAAATTAAATCGTTTTAAATTCAATAAAATTGTTAATTTTGGAAGGTATAAGACCAAAGGATTTGGGAGACAACTTTCGAGTGAGTGAAATACTTCCTATAATGCAACCCGCGCAAGCATTTCTAAAGAATATTTAATGAGTGCCCCTATTGTCAAAGGTGACCAACAATCTATTCTCCGTGCAATTGTTCTAAAATACACAAGGGACTCAAATAACATGTCTTTTCAGTCTTTACCGCTTTATACATTTCTTAAAATACACGAGGGACGCAATTTACCGCTGACCAGTTAACATATTTCGACACAAACGAACATTACAACAAACATAGGACATGAGGGCCCATCAAGCAGGATTTGAACAAAATTTCTAAGTAGTAATATTAGCGCTGTTAAACAAAATTTTCTTTAATCAAATTAATTTTGCAATCTCACCATAGTAAGTGATCCTTTCGAATATACCGCACAATGAGAAGGAAATTTCCGTAAGCGCGGGGGCTTACGCTCTTTCCAAATAGGTGTTGATATCTTAGGTGGTGCAAGCCGGTAAAATACAGCCGCTTTAAGCCAATTTTGGAGACGTCCACGCCCATTCCAGTAGGAGGAAAAAGGGGTACTCGCTCAAAATTTGTCTTCAAAATTAGCTTAAATACATTCAATTTAATACCAAGCTTTATGCACCATTGCATAGTAACGTAAATATAGACTTTATCGAGGTTGCTGCACTCTCTTGCATTACGCTTGTTAGTTATTAAATTAAATTCATTTAAACTAATTCTATATAGTACAAAATAAATCTTTCTTAATTTAAAACATTAAATGAAAATCATAAAATATTGCGAATAGGAGCGTGAATTGCGATTACTATTCAAGAAAGACGTTATTCGCACACTGTTCATCAAATACTGCTTAGTTCTAGGATTCTAAATCCGTTCGGCAACTTCGGTAAGATAAAAACGCAACAATAATCATCTGGCGTAAGTAAAACTCTGTGAAATTTATTTGCTCCAGTTGGCCAACATTTTCTGCTCCAGTCGTCCTTTTCTCAAAAAGAGTTAAAATCAGAACATCCAGCGGGCGGTCCTAATATGTGGGTACAAATGCAATCAAAATATAGATAATGGTAATGGAAACAAAAAGATAGTCTATGACAAAAAACAACATCTCGAAATTAGTACTAACCACATATATCGACCGGGCCGGGACGGGCGCGCCCAGGTTGGCTGTTCTGGTTATAATGGATGTAATTGTAGTTCAATATGTACATGAACAAATGTGTTCACTACCTAATATCTAGTCTCATTGATTGAAAAACGTTACATAATATATAAGATTGTATATATAATGTTCCTATTGTTCAGCGAAGATAGCCTTTTCAGAGCCACAATTACGCCCTGATCCAGCTACCTACGCCGGCTGTTTCAGCTTATATGGCGTTCAAATCCCAAAATGTGTGCGATACGGTAGGTTCATGGCGGGACCCAGCCGGGCGTAGAACTTGCTGGAACAATTTAAGCAATAACCTAATTGCATTCCCAGTTGACAAATATATTATTTGAAACATTTGACCATGGATTTATATGCAAATATCATTTATCTAGCGGCATCTTTGTTGGCCTAACGCTGTGGTGATTTTTCAATATAAGTTTAATTATTAATATTGGTCTTCTCATTTACCACTTTGGCCATTATCATTTAACCTGCCCAACAAACCGCTGTTGGGCAGGCCCCCCCCCCCCCCTTTTTCCCGCAAAAAACACTACAACAATCGATTACAATAAAAAAAATTTTTTGTTGCGAAAAGAAAAAGAATTTTGAATATTAGTTGAGATGAATCCAATAGTAATACGTGATCAACAATTGCTTGCCGAAAGTTTTACTAAAATGAGGACAACTTTTTCAAAATTGAAAAATTACAAGAACGAATTGGAAGCTATATTAAATCTATATTATTAACTATTACAATGTCTGATATTCAACAAGTCGCCGTTTCGGTAAGTACCTAGACTTAAATACTTCATTACTTTTTAAGGGTTATAAATAAAAACAGAAAATTTTATCGATAACTAGGGTATTTACTGTAAGTCTATGGTCTCATTTAGTAGAAAATATAACTGATTCCATATAGTTTGGTTAATTCTTATATTTTCTCATAGTGCTTAAATTATGTAGTACCTTTTAAAACGGCCTTTGCACTGGAATACAGCTTATAGCAACAACCGAATAACACTAACATTCTCCAAAAAAAAAACTATTATACTATTATTTAAGCTAATAAAAATGATTAGTTACGGTACAAAGTATATTATTTTTTCAATCTTAAGGTATCATGCTCTATTGACCCGGAATATGAACATATTATGTACTTCCTAAAACCGTGGAAGAGACTGTTGAAATACCTGTTGCAGAAGCAGATGAAGAGCAGGAAGAAGGATGATTTATCAAAGAAAAAACTTCCACGCTATATTACTTATAAAGATCTATACTTATAAACTCATAAATTATTCTACATTATTTTCTGTCCACTATAAAGATATATGTACAGATAATGATATAAGTTTAACAGTCGAAGTTCTCGTTTATTCGTTTACAATATTAATTTTGTGTTTCATCTAAAAGATTCTTGTATCTGTCCTTGAATAATGTGGAAGTATATTGGCAAGGGCTATCCCCTCCGCACTACAACAGCTGCCACTACTGTATATTTATTATAACTATAGCTTATTATCACAATAACAACTTTTTTATCTCTTTTCTTTCGTAATTTTATTTATTTATATTCTCTTTATACCCCGCACCAGAGCAGCTAAACTGACCTTTTTGGTTTTTTGGTTTTTTGGTTTTTTGGTTAGGCCCGTCCAGGCCAGGCCAGCTTAACAGCTCAGCCCGCAGATTCTAATTACACATCCCAAACAAAGATAGCCACTGTTGCGCTTAGATATCACGTATATTTTAATTCAGAAAGAATTTATATATACATGATTAAGTTATTATTTTAAATTGATTTATCAACAAATAAAACATAATCTTACGGTAATTCTGCTTCGGAAGCTCACCACTTCCCTCAACCTATAAGAATCTAGAAGCCCCGCCGCCATATAGAAGTAAGTCTAATATTATATGGAAACTCGCAAATCACAGCGTACAATAAGACAACCACAAAGATACTCAGACGATACTCCCATTTTAAAGAAAAAGAAACCAACAAAAAAGATAAAAAAGAGAAAGAATTGGATAAAATTGCTGCACTTAGTGAGCACCGTTCTGAGAGTAACGACGCTGTGTCGGCGGATATTGAGAGCGTAAATAGAGACTTCATATTGTCCTCAACCGGACAAACAGAATGGGAAAACGAAAAAAACAGTAAGACACTCGAGTCCAAAATCTTCCAAAAAGCTTAAAAGCTATAATCGATATATATCCAAATATCTAAGTACAGCGATTGAACCATCCATCCAGAGATTACAAGTCATTGTAAAACTTGAATAGTAGTTTCGAATATAGTACAAGGAATAGGAGTAAGTCATTTATTACTAAAATCCGCCCCTTATAAAGGATTGAATAACAAAATGCAAGAGATCACAGAATATCACTGGGCCTTTCTGAGAAGGCAGCCAGGGTGGATTCGGAGGAGTATTCCATTCCATAACTGTAAACAAGGTAAACTCCAAAAGTTTGGTCAACACGGCCAACACGATTGTAAGTAAGAACATCAATTACTATATTTTCGAAACTAAAAACAGTGGCAAACAATTATCTTACATCAGACTTCTTAAATTTATAATTGATGGAAGACATCTGGCATCTAGTACTTTCTAGCCTAGTGGTTAGAGCAGCGGTCTCTGAATCGGAGAGGATCTGAGGCTGTGGGTTTGTCTCCCCGTACCTGCGGAAGGCTTGGGAAACAAGCAGCTTGTTTATCTAATGTTTCGGGCACCCGAAGACTGAATGTTAGAAAGGAGCCGTCTCTACTCAGAAGATTCCGGAATGAATGGCCAGAGCCCTGCCTCGAACAAGTCTACTACTATTGTGATACGAGTGATACGGGAAATAAAATACTTTTAATACTGCCATGCAACCGCGTTTTATTACTGTGACACCGTTTACCGACAATAACGAAGTCTATTTTCTACGTACTATACAAATGTTAGGCTAAACCAATATTCTCTTTAGCCAGATACACTCAAGTTGTTTAACAAACAGCTGTTGGGGTGGGTGCCCCCTCCGCCCCTTATCCCGCTAAACACACTGACAATAATCGATTTTCACTTGATCCAGGCACACAACACTATACGTGTTTATAGTTAGTAACTTCTTTTCTCATTGTGTTTCTCGTATTATTATTACTAGTATTATAAAATATATATGATATAATATATAGTCCATAACAAAACAAAGACTGCAGTGCGCGGTGTTGTTTAAGGTTTCAAAAATAGCTCGTTTTGTGGCGAAATTAAACTTTATTATAAGGTTTGATGGCAATTTTTTGTTTGTTTTGAGAAAAATATTATTGTACTAGTTTTATTTTGTATCATATCGAGAAAATGACAAATACACAATTGCGGAAGCCTATCTATACCACCGCGCTCTGGGGTCTGGGGACTATAGTATTCCGTTTTTATAAACATTCTATTTTACTGTATTCTACATTTATTTCTTATTTCTCCTTAAATGAGAAATATATTCACCAAAATCATAAATTATCATTTATAGTATGCTAACTTCTTTATTCATATATAATGTTCATAAGAGTTAAGTTTATTGTTTTTTATTATGCGACGGCAAAAACTATACCGCTCGCAATCAATCATTCAACACACACATTGTTGAAATCAGTTCTGACTATAATTACAAAAGAAGTTGAGGACCAACTAGGTAAGTACTTCCTCAGTACTTCGCAACACCAGGATTTGCAGGTACATTTTTTTCTGTTAGTTATTTGTTTTTAGGAAAAATGCTTTCTCCCGTATCTGGCGAGCGCCGAAATCTACTATATTTGCTCTCTGAATGGGACGGGTTCGGGTTCCGGGTTGATGTAGTGTTGGAGGGCAGTACGGGCCTCCAACCCGTGGTATACGAAAGTTTCGCAGAATATCTCTCCAAGAAACGCCAGGGTGGTTTAAAAAGAAGTTTTCCTCCCGGTATTCTGGTTCAACGGACCTGGAGTCGTCGTTCGACGATCTGTCCGTTAATGACGGTACATTTTTGTTCATTATTCAGTTAATATGTTTTGTTTTTAGAACGCTCTCGTTCCCTGATCCGGTGTCCGGCGCCGGTACGCCCTCGACTGCCGTTCGGCAGGTCGTACCCGCTCCCGCGGGCCAGTTCGTCGCTTCGCCTCTCGCCCGGCCACCGAAGGTTTGTATTTGCTTATTCCCTTGACTAATTCTATTTTTGTAGGTATTCCTCCTCGTAACCAATATGGTGGTTACTCCGGTTTCTGGAGTGGCAATGGGAAGGCCCGTCACTGACGATTCTTCGGGTCATTAAGTTTTTAGGAAAGTGTGTTGTATATCGCATTTTTATATATAAATTTTGCTTGGCCTGTAGTATATTTATTTTTCTATTGTACTTGCTGCTTGTTTCTTGCAGCTCAATAGATTGGACATATTTGTTTAAATACTTCGACGGTCGGTATGCTAGAACTTCAATCAGGAAAATGGCTTGTAGAAGCTGACCACATCTACAAGAACGAGGATGACACTGTAAAATTAGTGCATCATTCAACCGCGATTTGTTACTTAACTGTATACCGCGGTACGAACATTGAGAAGATCATTCATAGGCATTCCGAGTACTTCTTCTGCGATTAATTTTCCCCACTTTCGCACTAACACTCATTAACGAAGTAAAATAACACTAGATGTACATTTATGCACTTAGAGTAGCGGTTGAAACTATGTTCTAAATACAAATGTAATATTTAAATGTAACATATACATTGATGAATAGAAGTCTGTTCTGAGGATAATTGTAAAAGTAAATGGGGACCAGCTAAGCAAGTATACTCAATCTGTGCATGAATTATACGCTTTTATGGATGTACACCTTCTTCTAGACTATATTAGATCTCCTTAGAAGATCCAATCCTGTTGTCATTGCGAACCGTGCAATAAGAAACAAATATTTGATAAGCATTATCACCCCTTTATAGTGTTTGCGAACATGGACTGCACACTACGCTCAGCCAAATTTGCAGTCTGTTCCTGGCCTGCCATAAAGATTAGGCCAATTCTTCGAGCGGTACAACATATACAGAGCTACCTCTAAAATTCATAGCACCATCTAGAATTTTTGAGAACACGCCGAATACTACGCAATATTGGTTTCTTCTCGAAACTGCATTCAATTCAGAAATCGGTACCTCATGCACTTTAACGTACTCAGCTCATCGAATGAGACTGACTGGAATTTTGTAACACCTTCTTGAATTTTTGACACAGCGCCTAAACTCGGTACGCAAGAGCGCGCTGGCTGAAACTTGGTACGTCATCTTAGAATTGCGAGATATGGATGCTACATAAATATCATCTAGTTCTGAGAAACTTTTTTTACACATATATACCAGAGCTGCGCGGAAGTAAAAATTTTACTTACGGAAGTGACTTCGCGGAATTACGGAAGTAAATTTTCGGGATTTTAACGGAAGTTGAGTTACGTAAATGAAAAAATGACTTCCGTTTTACTTACGGAAGTGTTCCGTATCTTAGCGGGAAACTTCCGTAAGTAAAACGGAAGTACAAAGGGAAAAATTAACCAAGAAAAACTGTAAAACCGCATTAAAATATAAAAAGATTCTCACTAGATTCTTTAGTAGACGCTGCGTTAATAACTTTTTAATAATACAATAGCTAAGATCCCGCGCTCAAACTATGTAACGTGCCAAAAGTTGTTTAAAATTCAATTAAAAATCAAAAATCTTTTCACTATACTTCCGTTAAACTTCCGTCAAAGTATTTCCGTAATTTATACGGAATTACGGAAGTAACTTATTCAAATTTTTACGGAAGACGGAATTACGTAAGTGGGAAACTACTTCCGTCTTCTTACGGAAGTGGGCCACGTGAAAACACGGACTAGTTAGTCAATGATGCAATGCATAGCACCAAATCTAACTGATTTTTCTTAAACAACAATTTTATAGTAATGAATATAATTATTTTGCGCGTTTTAAATTAAGCACTCAGACCACTAACTTGTGTATTTTTTGTAGGCCGACTATACTCCGTATCAATAGTTCCGTTTACAGTGCAGTATTCTGGGGAGAAGAGATGTTTTATGAAAATAAACAGAAAATTGGTTGAATTAGAGCTTTTTCCTAAAATTACATTCATTTAACTCAAACACTGCTGCTCTCTAGGATCGCGCAGTGGAAATATAGACCGAATACGGACTGTATATTGAAACAAACCTCTGTAAATGAAATGCAATTCCAAGCGGTACCGTAAGAATTGACAGCACAATCAAGGCGATGACAAATATATTGGAGCGGTTGCAGAATTCTCCAGCATATCCACACGAGGGTAGGTAAGGAGGAAGGCGGGGGATCACCGATGAGATCAGCGAATGCGGTTTAAAAGTCTGCAATGGATGATATCAGTCAAGATACAATAGGCTTCTAAACTCGGTTTCCAATTACCATATTAACTCGGACGGTGCGCACCGGTATTAAAATATGTTCATGTTAAAATATTCTTGGCACAGTGTCAAGCAGAGTGAGTTTTTGACCACGTTTTGCATCCAAATAACAATTCTCGACGGCTGTGGCCGTACTTAGAAACGCCCGGGTGAGTGCCCGGGCAGTTTTTAGCTGCCCGAGAAGTTGTGGATTGTTGCCCGAGCAACCTGAAAGCTGACCGGGCAACCACCCGGATGTTTCTGTACAACGGCCACAGGTAGATTCTATAACAAGAATTTGGTTTTCAGCGCAATTTTCTGGACAGCAGCGGTGAAATTATGGATATAATACTAAAATGAATATAAAATGGATTGTGAGTCTTTTCTTTAAAATCACAATCATTTTTATTTAAAACCGCCTCCCTCTAGGATACTGTGCTGGTAAACTTAGATCTTGCTAGAGACTATACTACAAAACAAACCTACATGAATTGATTCCGCTGAAATATTGTTATTCTTATTTTCAGTAGGCTGAATTTGTCCAATTTCGATGATAGAATGCTCAATTTGACTGTAAACGGAGAAGAACGGCAGACGCTGACCAAGATGAGTAAAGAACAAGGGGCCGGAGTAGCCTGAAAATACAGAAGTTCAGCAGCATGTTTTCGAAGCAGGGCTGATAATTTCTCGGGCCGACCTGGGGCGGGACCCTACATTTTTGAGTCAGGTCGGCCATTCCCAACCTTTTTAGGATAGAATTCATGAGTTCCTTCTGCAATATGTGGACGGGCAGGCAACCATTCACGCTTAAAGAATGCCATATTTCAATTTTATAATCGGCAGACCTGGCCTAGTGATTCTCTGACAATCATATTTTTTTCTTACAATTAGCTCAATACTACAAATTTCGTAGTAAACATAAATCTTTACTTTTACATGGTTCAAAAACCGGCCCAACTTGACGCTGCCAGGCCTGAGCATCCTCCAAAAATGAAAGGCAGGCCAGGTTGCAGATCGGTGAATAGTTAAGCCTGCTAAAATGTAGTTTACCTTCTCTCAAACTAGAATTTCCCCCTTCTTTTGCTAAATCTAGGTGTTTTATCAGCTCTATTCCATCACATAGAAGAAGCGAGGAGTGAAGAACTTCGTTGTTCTGGAATAAGTTTAAATTTTAGCCCGAGGGATCGAACTTTTGGCCAATAGGTTTGGCCTTGGAGATGATTGCTGGCCGAGATATTTTGAAATTTTTTAAAGATTTATCTTTATAAGTGACAAACGTATCAAAGAATAGCAAAATCTGGAATTGGTTTCGGAATTTCGGAAGTTCCACGGTGTATAAAATGTTCAACTAAACCTTCAATTATTTCTTACCTCCATTTTATGGTCAGCTGCAAACTTTGCAATTTTTGCCTCGTTCGGATGCATCGATTGTAACTAAATAATAGATTATCTTATAGCAGTACTTATCAGTATCGGCCCCTGGAATCTTCCGAGAAGCGGCCCCCCAACTAGCTTACGCCCTGGCACCAATCATGTCCCCATTATGCCCCGGCATGACACTTTTGTGAGGCTAAGCTTCTCTTATTATTCCCGCAAACCGTTGAGTGAAAGAGAAACAAACTCCCAACTCTATCTTACCAACAAAATGTTGTCCACAAAACTTTCGCTCCTCTTCAGGTCTTTTCCATCGAAAAGTTGTATTTCCTGGTTTACTTGGAAGAAGAAATCAGAAGCAACAATTCTAGAATTGAGATCGGCAGTTATTGGAAAATTTAAATGTGGCCGTCAAATAATAGCCTGTAGCCGTAGTAAAGAAACGCCAGGGTGGGTGCCCGGGCAGTTTTTATCCGGCCCGGGCAGCAATTCTCAACTGCTTGGGCATTTTTATAACTGCTTGGGCGTTTCTATACTACGGCCACTGTATCCAGAGCTAGGTTCAGCGCGGTATCCCAGACGGAAGCGGTGTTAGATTAAAATAAATGTACTTTTGAATGGAAAGCCCCCAATTCAGCGATTTTTCATTAAATAGGTATTTAACGCCTCTGCGTCCCAGGATACTGCTTTGTACACCTAGCTCTTTAGACAGACTCTATGCTAAATGGCTCAACTTTAAATTTTTAATATCCTGATATTTTAGCTACAGTACCTTTTATCCGCTATAAACACAATAATGAACTCAAAAGGTCGCTCTGCGTTCTGTAGCAGATTGCGGAGTAGCCAGCGAACTGTGGATACATCTCCAATACAGAAGATAACTTAAAGGAAGGAAATTATTCATTTTATCAATGGAACGCAGACGACCAAAACACCACATTCGCGTTAGTATCCCGCTCAATTACAGCAGTTTCGAAGAGCAGCTGTTAGAATAGAATAGAAAGTTTTATTTCGAAGACGCAACACAAGTAACACATAACATCAATGTACTATGTGTTACTTGTGTTGCGTAGTACATTGATATTATATGTTGCTACA
>JAQGAV010002622.1:0-14947 GCA_034691345.1 Phasmarhabditis papillosa
TTTCGTGCACCCGAAGACTGAATGTTAGAAAGGAGCCGTCTCTGCTCAGAAGATTACGGAATGAATGGCCGAAGCCCTGCCCCGAAGAAATCTACGATTATTGTGATACGAGTGATACAGGAAATAAAATACTTTTTTAAATACTTTTAAAGTTTGCTTCTCTTTTCAACAAAGTAGCGAAACTAGGATTCTAGATAAATATATTCTGCATTTCTTGTTAGTAGTGTTACCGTTTTTGCGATTTATTAGAGAACTGAAATCCAGCCTGAAGCTATAAGCTATAAACCAGTTTAATAACATTATTTTTCTCATCTAGCAGCACGCCGGTTGCAAAGAATAAAGACAAACTAACTGTAGCGTCTCTTCGGATTTCGGATACTTCATCTCTACCAATGGGACCTTGTGTAGCTATAAAACTACACTCACCAGCTGTCTGTAAGGAAATTAGGATTAAGACAAGGATGTTGATGATGGTTTAGAAGGTATTTCCAGCCGGACCGGTTGAAAAATGTTTGGTTCCCGCCCGGCCCGGAGCAGCCTGTTGTAAAATCTTGTTTAGAAGGTAGTAGTCAGAAACGCATGACCCTATCAAGCCGCAAACACAATTGTGTTTGAATTACGTTATGGATTCGGTTTGTAAGACCAGTAAACATAAATTTTTACTATTATAATTGACTATTTAAGAAAAAAAATATCATTATATCCTACCTCAAGATAGTTAGCGTTGATGTAGGTTCCGTCGTTTAGAATCACCCGGGAATCGTCGTCTAAAGTACGAAAGTAAAGTATTCTAGCCAGAACTACAGTTCATCCAAAAACGGCTCGGGCATCCAAAAACTGCCCGGGCACCCACCCGGGCAGTTTCTATACTACTACCACAGGTAACAGTAACAGTGAGCTGACGGGGGGTAAAATATGGCGGCTCTGCCAATTAGTTACTTACATGGAAGAATATCTGCGAATCTGTTCTTCTTGGAATGAGTTTCAGCAACTGAACAACTACGATAACGGTGTACATCTCTCTGTTCAAGAATCTAAAATACACATAGATAATTAGCCTGTCTGTCAACATGGTTACTACTTCCTGGCAGATAATTGAATGGCTTCGTATTCGAAAAATTGTAGAATACTTGGGCGGTGACTTCAATTTTAACTAGGGGTGGCGAATTTTAGGCCGGGCTCGAAAATTTGAGAAACGGTCTGGCCCGTATTTTCCTAGTGTAACACTTAAGTTTAGTTCTACCAATTACTAGGATCTTTCGCTATACGATATGTTTTTACTGAACATCTAAATGCTTAAAGAGACTAGAGATTATTATTATTATTATTATTATTATTATTATTACATATTAGCTGTATTAATCGTTAACAGATCCAAAATAGAGACTCCGAAACAGACCAGATACAGCTACAGCATTTCCCCCATACATACTTTTTAAATATTTATAATTTCTTTTTAATCATACGATGGGGCAAATTCTGCACCACCAGATCAAACCATCAACATTACATCGGTTGTTCCCCACAAAAGAAAACATACTTCTTTCTAAGATCATGCGAAACACCGCCCACAATTTTGATTAATCGCCGCATTTTTGAAGAAAATGACGCAGTGGCCGAGAGAACTTCGAAGAAGAAAAACGTGACTATCAGTGGGTACAGCTGACGGGTGAACGCTATATGGATAGGTAACCGGTAGGCATGGGTGCGAATAGTCTAGCGAGAGCTGGCTTGCGAAGATTCTAATTCTGAAGGCAATAAATGACTACAGGCCAAACTGTCTAAAACTCGGTGTTGTCCCGTATGAGGATCTAAGGGCATTATACCAATGTAAACGTTGAGGTAAACACTAGCGATAGGCATCCCCAAATGATTTTAATGTTACTGTTTTATACAAATCAGACCCATCGGTGCCGGTCAAAGCCACAGGCCTCAAAAATCAGACAATACTAGACATTAACATAGTCTCAAGTTGGAAAATAAGCTAAACTTATGATTGTGATAACCCTGTTCAATAGCAAGTTAATTTATTGGAACTACTAGCCGAATTGTTAAATAAGTATCGAAGTTACTATTCGAGTGACCTTGGTCAAAGGGCTAACCCTCTGAAGAAAGATTCAGCAATCATTGGTTGATCTCACTGGTTTCATCATAGATTGAAAAAAGTTTGTATATATGATTCAATGCTTCTTATTGGTTCAATTGTTGGTTTCCATCAAGTATTATATTATTTTCAAAAGGCTAACCTCAAACTCGTCTTCAATCACTCCTGAATGCTTCATTTTAATGTAATCATCTATGAATTCGGATAGAAGATGCTCTCTAAAAACATATTTGAAATACGATTCTTAAAGCGGTATATTCTTGAACTCAATTATAGTCAGCGCCAAGAGTAATAATGGAGTGTTACTTGCGTATTTTTAGGATTTTTAACACCGCACCAGCATGCAAATTGCACGCGCGTACTTGCAAAGTACAATATTGTACGGAGAGTAGCCGTCAGATGCTGGCGCGGTGCTCGCAAAAGGGGCTCAGACGAGCGTTAAATTCTTTACACTCCATCATTACTCTTGGAGCGGACTATAGTGATTTTTGCTTCAGATAGGAATAACTCGCGTAGTTGAAGGAAACGTTAAAATCTTTGTACACAATACAAACCGCCTGACATGGGAAGTGTGTGAACTCGTGGTGGCCTAATGAAACCACACTATGTAGGACTCAAAGGGCATCTATTGGAAGGCCAGAAACTGTTTTTATTTTTTGCAAAGCTCACATGGTTCGTCCGTAAAATCGATTTAAAAATCTGCAAAAAATGCCTCTGGATAGGCTACCATTTGGAAGTACAACTTTCAACAGCATCGTTGGCCAAGTGGTTGTGTGCTTGGTTGATAATTTTTTGGTCACAGGTTCTATTCCTTTGGCGGACAGTTTTTTTGCAAATTTTATTTTTGTTGCAAAATGTATCATAGTGTCAAGATTTAAGTATTTTCAAATTACAATTTTTCTAACAATAGTTTTTTTTCTTTTTTGAAAAGAAGTAATAAAAGACAACTACCTTGTTCCTCTTCAAAACTTCAGTGAGAACTGGATCATCGTAGTCCCAATCTGTCATATCCCATTCGCCAGAACCAAGAATCACGTCTTGTGATTCCTAAAGTAATACTTTAGTCGAGGATAAATATTAATTTGAATACATCATATAGAAGTAGAGTTTCTAGTTCACGAGTTGTTACGTTAACATCAACAGTAGCTTCGTCGACAACACGTTCTAAACAAAAAATGTTAATAGATCGGTATGACTGAATAAGCTAACGTTGCATTCCGTGTTTGCTGATTTGCCGATTGAAGATAGCCCTTTCCATCGAATTGTCCATCACTAGTCGATAGATATACGTCTTCTTTTGTTGTCCATATCTTGAGAAACGAATATTGGTTTGCAAATGAATTTACAAAAAATACCGGTAAACTCTGCAAACAGCTTGAGCATCGTGACACGGATTCCAACAAGCATCCAGGATGATACACCGATTGGCGGATACCTGTCAATTACGCAATTGGAAATTTCACAAAGGCTAACAGTACTCACTAAATTTATTCCCAGAGAACCAGCTCTAGTCGAAATTAAAAATAGGTGAATATCCGGGTTAGAGTTGAACTTGTTGATGAGTTTTTCGCGATCACTTCCGTTGGTTGAACCATCTAGTCGGAAATAGTTTCGGTTCTTCAGCCAATGTTCATCCGATCCGTTTGGCGTAAACACATTTCGTCTATCCAAATACTCTTCGAACAGATCTAATGCTGTGAGATTTTGACTACAAACGGAATATATTTTTTAAAGTCGATAAATCAACCATTACCTGAATACCAATATCTTTTCTCCCCTCTTGGTGGATTCATCAATGATGTCGAGCGCCATCTTCATTTTGTACCCATGTTCGAGATGACCAGGTTGATAATGAGCCATTGCGATTTCAGCCTAAATAACGTAAATATTGCTTTTGTGTATTCCATCCAAAAGGTAGCTCACATTGCAGTTTCTTGTTTGACAAACGAACGGCCTCCAATCGAAACGCCGCAAACCAGAACTATTTTTGAACTTACCCAGTCGTATTTCAGACCATTTTCTTCCATTTCCATTTCTTCGAACATGGCTGACGCAAGATTCTTTTTGCCACGTCCCTTTTTCTTATTAGTGGTAGGGGTACTGCAACTGTCCTCGTCCACATCACCGAGATCCCTAAATTAAAAATGAGATCCACTTAATAAAGACAACTTACAAATCAAACGAATTTAAGCTGGTATCATTTGCAAATACACCATTCCAGAGATTGGAATGTGTAACGGGCGCATTGTTGTTCATCATATTTGACATCAAGTCGCCAAGATTTGGGGCACTATTGCTCACGTGAGTCATCTAAAATATAACAGAATTTAGAATAAAATGAATAAGTGGGCGATATTCGTTGTTAAGAAAACATATGATTTATGCCAAAGCAATGTACAAATGGCCATTGATGAAAATTGTAGGGGCAATTAATGAAAAAAATAGTCAAGAATTTGCTCAAATATGAAATTAAAAATCTACTAACCTGAGTGTGATGCATTGGATACATTGGTGGTGCTGGGCTATTCATTTGCTGGTGCATTGGTGGTAGGTTATTCATTTGTTGTTGTTGCGGATACATCGGCATCCCATTTGGTGGCAAGCAGTTCATCCCACCAAAACCATTATAATTCATAGCGGGAGCACCAAACGAAATCGGAGTTGTCGGCGGCATATTATACGTTTGCTGAGGCTGTTGTTGGCAGGACATGTTCAAACTTGTGGACGAATTGTTCTTTTTTGCATCGGCTTCTGCTTTCTGGCGTTGCTTGTTTACAAGAGTCTTGGATAACACATCGGGATGATTCCAAATCTGAATTTAGAGATATGAATATATATCCACAATCAGAAGCAAACCTTCGAACAAGCTGCAAAAGCTTTCAGGGGATTGAATACACTGCTTCCAGCTCGAATTTCACTATTAGCATATAATAAAAAGTTCCTAAAGAATTGGAATATATTCTTTAATGAGAAAGCAATTTACCTATACAGCATATGCTGTAATGGACTTTTCCTTAACAGCAACACGAACTCTTTGCTCTCGGGCAGAATTGTCTTGAGAAGATTATGAGTTCTCCTAAAAATTAAATTTCTAATTTTGAAGTTGGAAGGAAAATCAAACCTTTGAACGAATCCTTTCAACTTCTCAATGAGTACATGAGTTCGTTGTCGAGCAAGCTTGATATCTCCTACAACATAATATGAAATCTACTGACTTCGAGAATAAATACCTGGTGTTGAATCTACACACTGTCCGTTTTTAATTGGCTTTTCGAACATCATAGAAAAGGCCTTCTTTTCACCAAGATATTTGGGACGAACAAAATCAACCATACAGAAATATTCCATTAAGTTATTTTGGAGTGGATAACCCGTCAGAACGATACGGCGACTGAAATATGTAATTCATTTTATATCCATACAAATCGATGGTCACTAAAAGTGTAACTCGATTTCCTGAGTTGCTTTCGAAATACAATACATCTTAACTGCTATCACATTAATCTCACGTTGTCTTAATTGCTCCAAGCGCAAGAGAAATATCCGTGTTCAAATTCTTTATTTTGTGCCCTTCATCACAAACAACGAGATCGGGACCAGGGCTAAGCAGAGCTTCTCGGATAACTGTTAAAATTAAATATTGGAAATATATTCATCTTACAACTTACGCGTATTAGCCTCCTTCTTAACTCGCCCAGCATTTGTTAGTCCTTGATCGAACATATCAGGTTCATCCTCCCGGTCAATCTAAATGACGAATAACTCATAATATAGCAATTTACAAAATTTAAAAACCTTTTTGCCATTGACGAAATTCAAACGTGGCCGAGTCTTTTTCTTGGGTTGAGTGGAATTTATCAACAAGCGGAACATATCGTAGCCAATCAACAAAACTCCACCACTGTTATGCCAAACTTCTGGAAAGGAAATTAGTTATTATAATGAGGTTTACTATTCGTACCTATTAAATTGACCCTTTGATCAAAACTTTTTACGGAATCGCCTAAGATATGCACATCAAACTGACGGAAACGTTCACCAGTTGGAGTTCTCCTAAAATAAACTAAGTAAAATTTAAAACATCTAGTGAAGCGTACGCAGGAATCCATTTTTCGAACTCATTGAACCAGTTCTGAATGGTGTTAATCGGAACAATCACGAGCACCTTCGCAGCCTTTGTTGCACGGAAGAAGACGTCAGTAAAGGTAACGATCTGAATATTTTTAAATTAATAATCCACGAGCTGATACTGCATCAACTTATTCAAATGCATCATGAACAACTTCAATGAATTAGTTAGATAAATGGTAATTGAAAATTTAGAGGTTGTCAGGCCTGGCTTAAAAGTTTGCTAAGAAAAATTTGCGGACCCCCCACCCGTTATTTGAAATGTGAAAAATTCGCGGCCGCCATACATTTGCTCCCGAGAAGTTAAAAAAATTGAGCGTTCGGCTACATATTCAAAAATTTCGGACCCCCTGGTCGTTAAAATTATCCCATTTGGCGAACAATGCGCCACCCCTGGAGGTTGTAATGAACGTTTATTTTTTCTCCTCTGATTGATTTTGGATGTTGATACCTGCAATGTCTTTCCGAGACCCATACTGTGGGCAAGAATACAGCCAAAACCAGGTGAATTCTTATATTCTTCAATTGACTCCACCACATTGTCATACCTTGAAGAAATAACGTATATCAAAAATGGAACAATAAACAAACATGAATCTAACTCCACCAAGTTGATGAGGTTGTAAGATGTAGGTAAGGTGAGTTGCGATAGCCACATCCTGCTCTTCTGGTGGATGGCCTACAATATCAATATATCAAACAAAGAAGAATGAAGAGGATATTAGTGGCAGCATAATCAAAAACAGCAGGAAACATTTACTGCACAATTTTAGTATGTTTTCAGCTCTGCTGAATAAACCCAATTAAATTTGAACAATATTGCATTTTCCAACTTCGACTAGGAAATTTCAATGGAAGAATGTTACTAATTTTGGAACATAAAATTAACTGAATATATCAAAAATACGAGCCTGGAGGGGAAGAAATTAGTAGCCGGTTCTTCAAAAAACGAACCAAACAATTTAAATTTCGGCTAAATTTAGTACGGCACTAATGATATATGTAGCCTTACAAACTCAATATTCTAAAGTATGTTCAAAACATTACCTTGATTCACAATTAGTTGACCAGCTTTCATATCCATTCGCAGTTGCTCCGAATCATCCTTTTTCCCTCGACGCTGCAATCGCAATTCTTCTATCCGTTGTTGTTCTTCCATTTGTATCCGAATCAGCTTAAATTATACAAATTTCCCTAAACTCCATGACGGAAACTTACTCTTTCCTTGTCGGACATGCACCATCGAGTCCTCCGCGGAGGTGTTATCGAGCCCGTGATAAAGTCTAGAAAGAAAATATAATTATTATAACTTTCACGATCATACTAGTGGATGGTGGCGGAACCCTCCGTTTCACATAGGATCCAAGTTCGACTACGTCGTCTTCATCACTTGAGAGATCAATTACCTGGAAAGAAAGAAATACGAATATTATTTATATAAGCAATCATACGATTTCGATTAAAAAAAGTAACTATACGAACCTCAGGTTGTGTAGCGCTGGTAGCGCCCGAAGAAGTTGACGGTCCAGGAAATCCACTACATCCAACGGTGGTATTGTAAGCCACATCATCGAAGCCCATATGCATATGCCAGTCTTTATCATCTTTGGTATACTGTAACGATAACAAGTTACTTTCAGAAATATAATCTCAGCGAATATAATATCAATTTTTTATATTGGAAAAGAAGTAAATATATAAACGTCTAATACAAAAGTTTGGAGGAGAACTCGGTGGACTTCTTCAGAAAAGAAACGACCTCGTCTTACCTATGAATACTCTACCCTACAGGTTGATATTTTTATATGCAATAAAATAAAACTGAACCTCTTCGACTTCGTCAATATCCAAAACAGGTAAAGTGTCAATTTCTCTTTGGGTTGCCCGTTGTTGCTCCAAAAGAGCGGCCATTTGAGTAACATGATTATTATCGGCCTGTAAATGATAACAAAAATTCCGAATATTTATGTCACAATACCTGCTTCTGCTTCAGGCGTTCCAAACGTTCCTGCTCCTTCCGTTGAGCATTTATCGTTGACGAATCCAACAACTTGTTATCATCGAAGTTGGTTCTTTTAATAGTATGGTTTCGCGATATACAAAGAAAAAAGCTCACTGGATATGTTTTCGTTTTCGAAATCCCTTGGAGGCCGTTGGAATATTCACATTGAGCAGATCAGCTGATTCGTTTGGAGCTGAAAAACGATGTTCAGTAGGATAAATCACGAAAATCAGATACCTTGCGTTGACGGTGATGGTGCAGCATCCCGATCGCTTTTTCTTGAGTGGGCTGATTCGTTACTGGCGGGACGAGAACCATCTATAAGAAAATAGTTTGCTTGTTGGACATGTAAATGCAAAATTAAAACAATAAAATAAGGAACCTTTGTTTTCAGAAAACCGTCCATCAAATTCTTCGTTATCTTCAGCTATTGGTTTCTTATTTTCAAAAGTAGACGAGACACCTCTATTGAGATTTATCGATAACTTGAGTCCAGGCTGTGACATAACTCCACTTACACATCAATCCCTGAAATAATAAGCTGAAGTTATTTATTTAATTGGGAATGTAATTCAAAAATCATATTAAAATAAACATTATATAAAGATATGAGACCTTGGGTAAATAACGATGAAGCAATTGAGTGGAGCAGAGTTCTACGAAAAACTTCGAAACGAGAAGTTATCTCAATTCACATCAAAGTTCTTATAAACAAAACAAAACGATAAGCACGCAATATGGAGCTTTATACAATACTTTAATAATACAATAAGAAATTTCGTAAACATCGTTGTGCTGAATGAAATCTAGTTATCACTATGCTAGCACTCGGGTAACACGTGACCAATCGCCCGTTGTCAACAGGAAACAGAAAAACCTTTAATTTAATCTATATATAGTAAATATAAATAGTATAAAATACATATGAACGGTTATGAAAGTGACGTTTCGACAACATTTCGATTAACAGTGATCCCGGGGTATATTTTCATATAAAAAATAGCTATTGAGCATTGAGAAAATGGTTGCAAGAAATGTAGCGTGAGGCAAGTTATTAAATTACAAAAAAATATACTGTATTTATTATGTTTTATTTGTTTACTTGTTGCAGAGAAGCGTCTGGAACAATGAGGTTTTGCGAGGGTTGTGGAAAAAACTTTCCCGCGTGACTAATTTGTACCACCGCTTTAAATTAGCTTGAAACGAATGGAATTTCAATGACAAACTTTTAATTTCATAGTGTTTTCTTTAGAAACTATAGTAAAACACAGAAGAAGTTGTAGTTTCACTTTTCGAAGAAGAACTTCGAAAAGTGAAATTTGGTTTTGCTTAGTCATCTTCGACTAAGCTGTTGAGTTGACAATCATTTTATACCTATTAATAACTACTTTGATTAATTAAGTATAATTGGAACAGGAGTAGATTCTGATATAGTCTATAACAAACAAAAGACCGCAGAACTCAGAAGAAAAGAACTATAAGTAAGCTCAGAACGCCGCATGCTCAAATAAGTTACCTCATGGTAAAGTTGAAGGTGCTTCAAACAAAAAGATTGTTCGCCAAATTTTCATATCAGTCCGGTTAGGATTACGTTTCGATGATGACACTAGCCGAAGAACAGTTATAAGGATGGTCTCTACATAACTGAAGGCAGCTATTTGCATAGATAATGGATACCTGAACTTCTCTTCCCAATTGCGAAATGGGTTTGACTTCTGCTGTTGTGTCGGTGTAAAGCGGACAATACATTCAAATTATTTTGTTATTTCTTTGCATATCTATTGCTTTTAGTGCACCAGGCATGAAAACAGCAAAAAAATATGTTTAATATCAACTATTGTTACGAAAAAAACATTGGATGGTACATCGTCGGTTCACCCGGGCCGGCCCGGCTCGTTTGAGAACACCGACTGAGGCATAGTCCATAACCAAATGAAGACTGCAGTGCGCGGTGTTGTGTAAGCTTTGTAAAATCGCTCGTTCTGTGGCAAAATTGGAAAATTATATGGCTATATGGCATTATATGGCTCGGTGCGCAATGTTTTGTTTGATGTCAGAAAAATGGTATTATACTAGTTACATATAGTATCATATCCAGAAGCCTACGTATACTACCGCGCTCTGCGGTCTTTTGTTTGTTATAGACTATAGCAGACTGTTTAAATTAATGCTAGCATACATTTTGCTACATGACAAATTAGTAACAATAATAACACTAGTGTAGACAAATGCCGAAATAAGGAGGAACAAGCTGTACTTCTCTTCGCCTTGCCTGAAAATGATCACTATACGACAGAGCTGGTTCCCGGCTCGGCCTGAAGTTTTGAAGCCCAGGCCGGGCCGGCCGGATAACCACCTCAGGGGGTAAAAAAGGCTGGAAACCGGCCTGACCTAGCCCGGCCCGCCGGATAACCACCTCTGCTATACGACATAGAAACATAACAATGACGATTATTTCTCATTTTATGTTTCCCAATAAGAGAGTTTAAGAAAAGGTGATCTTCCAAACTTGTCTTTCAGATTGAAGTATGGAGAACACGTTGGAAAACCACATATTGGGAACATGGTGTTATCATTTGCAAACTAATTTTTTAACAGGAATTTTTGGAAGTACTACTGGTACCACATTTTGCTCATACGAAAACTGAATGTTACAAAAGAGGCTGCCTTTACTCAGAGAATCCCGCAATGAATGGCAAAGCCTTACTGCAAATAAATCAACTATTATTGTGAACCCAGTGATTAAGACAAATAAACATTTTAGTTAAACTGTTTATTTCTACAAAGTGTCTATTCCAAACGATATTTGAAGAGCGATATGCACGGCTCGCCGTGCTCTAACGAACAGGGACAGAGCAAATTTGCAGAACTGGTTACCGGCGCGTCCTGAAATTTTGAAACCCAGACCGGGCAGGGCCGGGCCAGCCGGATAACCACCCCTATAAATTTGAGCAGCCAAATCTTGTTGAGAAAACCAGGTTTATTCTGTTAGTTAATACTTTACTATTTATATACCATTCGAAAGAGCTTGAAAAAAACTATGCCCGAAGGTTTTTTCGAACTATTTCACTCACTAGTTTTCATAAACGGACAATTTTAATATTATGAAAGGAGCTCAGTCATATATTTCGTTTGTCCTCCTTGGTGCCCCGTGTACGACAGAGTTTTCGCCAACACGGCTCGCCGCACCCTAACATAACGGGACAGAGTAAATTCAAATGGTTAATTCTTGATGCACATACCCTCGCTTATTGTGTTAATCAATTCATTTTATTTTATATATAATTGAAAAGTCCATAACTCAATCTGTGCAGCTGAGTTTTTTCGAATGATTGGATCAAAGCGTTCCAGATAAACATGAATTTTAATTTAAAAATGAGAGCGCAGTCCTTTAACACCAATGTCTCCGTTGGCGAGCCGTGACAACTAGTTTACATCTGTAATAAGCACTAAACCTTCCGCTCGCAGCCACTTACACATTGAGTCATAAATTTTAGCCATTATTTTTCTCTTTTTATTGAAATGTCGCTAAAAAGGTTAATGTTCCATCCCAGCAGCTATAGTTATTCCACAACGGTTGAGAAGTTCTTCGTTAAACAGAATGCTAAACTGTATTCAAACGGTAAGTAACGGCGCAACTATAGTCTGTATCAAGACCTAGGTGTCAGAGCAGTATCCTATTGAGATGCAGTGTTTTATAAAAATGAATGGAAATTCGGTAGATTGGAAGCATTCCTTCACACGGCTCGCCAACGGAGACAGTGAGACTCAACGACTGAGCTCTTATTTTAACATTAAAGTTTATTTTTCTCTGAAAAGCTTTAACCAAATCATTCGAAAAAACTCAGTTGCATAGATTAGGCTATGCCCTTTCCAATGATATATAAATTAACATAAATTGCCTAACAAAATAAGCCAGGTTATGAGCATCAAGATTTCACCATTTGAATTCGCTCCTTCCCGTTTCCTTAGGGCGCAGCGAGCTGTGTTCAAAAGTATTCTCCTTTATATATAACACCGCTCTTTCCCAGGAGACTTCGCTGGACCTAGCTCCTCATACAGTCTATATAGGATCAGAGGTTTATCTATGGGCCAGGATTGGCATTTTAAACTATTTAAAAACTTTGAAACCTTAAATGTATGTTGGTTTACAACATAATGTGTGAATCAGCTATCCAGATTCTCCAGATCGATGGTTTTCAACCGAAATAGAAGTTTTCGCATTTCAGAAAAAGTAATACTTATTATGAAGACCTTTGTTTTTGAAATGAGTCTGTGTGCATTATATTTCCGTATTTTCGTTGCACACCCTACTCCTATGAGCAGTCTAAAGAACTTGTCCGCTTTAAAATGTATGAGCCCGAAACACCGAGAGAGATCCCGAAAAAACATAGATTCCGCCTTTCATGTACTCGCAAGCTGAATGCATTTCTGGATGTCACCAGAATGTTGTTTCAAGCTTCCGAAGAGTTTGAGTAATATTGTATCTAATATACATGTTTCATTGTTACTGTCCTTAGTTTACCGAGCCAAAATCTGTTTCATATAGAAACGTATTAAAAAGCATTATATTTCCTGTATCACTCGTATCACAATAATATATGTCTTCGGCGCAGGATTTCGACCATTCATTCCGGATTCTTCTGAGCAGAGACGGCTACTTTCTAACAGTCAGTCTTCGGGTGCACGAAACATGTGATGCATAAGCTGCTGGTTTCCCAAGCTTTTTGCAGCTACGTATAAGCTTTAGATTAATAGCGGGATAAACCCAGTATCACAGATGTCCCGAATTATTGATGAGTCTTTTATAAATATAACGAGTTATTTTGCAAATTCGTATGGTTACTTCCAGAATTAGATATTCCATCTTTATGAGCCAAATATGGCTCGAATTGCTTTTTGATGCGCAGTTGCTGGCGCGGAAGAATTACTTTTTCGAATCATCGTCAGGTTCACTCCAGACCAAACATAGTGGAATTCAATGTTTTATGAACTATGTGTTTGCAACTTTAGTTGTAGTGAAGTCTGCAAATAAGCAACCACACAGTTCGAGATCGTTATCCTCTGTTTAGCAGCTCGCAGCAAACGGAACCATCAAAAAGAGAACTTATTTGAACTGAATACCTATAGTCAGATTCACAAGTAATATCGCCTTGTAAGCTGCGTATTTCGTCCTTTTTAACACTGCACTGCTGGCTTTCTACTCGCGCGGTATCAGCAGATTGCAAACTTGCCTTTGCACTGCCTTACTCAGACACAATAATGCAACACTCCTGCTTTTTAACACGGACGTAGTACTTTTGAATGTAACTATAGCCATCGCCTTCAAAATACTTCTGTTCTTGACGATTCTGCTTTCTCACATTTCTTTTGTTAACACATTACGCCAATTAGAGTTACCTGTATATATACTTAATATTGTATAGAGTTTTCTGTGTTGTTAATATAGTCTTTCTTTAAACCTATGGACCGCGCGCCGTTGCAGAGATGGGAAGCTAAAGTAACCCAAACTCCCTCAGCGATCAATTAATTAATTTACGCACCCGCTGCCCATTTCTGAAACCGCGCGCGGACCATAGGTTTGAAGACAGACTATGGAAAACAATTGCTGAGACTTGCCTGACCACCCACTCTGAAATATCGGATGCCAACCCAAAATTAAAAAATACATGAGTGATGTAGTTAAAACTCGAGTTTTCTTTCCATAGTTGCATAGTTTCCTATTAAAAAAGATTTGTGTGAAATATTAATTCAAAAAAAGCTTCTTTATTAAGTTTATATTTTATATTTGGGTTTTTTATTGCACTTAATTTGAGCTTTTTCTATTTGCCTATAAAATGCGGTTTATTACTAAACGTGGCGCACATTTCTGGATCATTCTGCAGCCTGGAAGTAGGTGGACATATGATGATGTTAGCATCCGACATATTAGTTGGTCTTTAATAATATAAATATTATTATTTTTATTGAAGTTTATTTTTCTGTTGGAATTCAAATAATGATACCTTTTTCAGCTACGCGGAAGAATGATCAAGTGGGATCTGAAACATGTGAGTTCTTTAACGAATAATTCTTTTGAAAAATAAGTTTGAACAAAACCCACTTTATGTATGTACCAGTATTAGTTAAGTATGTGGATTGATAAAATGGGACCAAGTTAAATGCTTACGGAATATTTCTGGATAATCTTTGAATCATTCACGGATATCACCCGTATGAGAATATATACCCAGGACTGACACCCTTACCCCAAACAATATGAGTTTAATTCTAAAGGTAACATTTCTTTCTGGAATGCCCACTCAACTTTTGCAGCAAACTCTATTCGTAAGAGTAATATTAGGTAAATTCGATAGATAAGACCAACAAGGCCCGCCCGACCCATAAAATATCAACTGGCATTACAGAGACAATGGGATTAAAGGACTGCGTTCCCATTTTAAATTTAAAGTTCATTTTCCATTAGAATGCCTAAACCATAACATTCGAAGAAACTCAGTCGAGCTATTTATTGCCTTTCCAACGGTATATAAATAAACATAAATCTCTAGGTTAAATAATCCAGGAATTGAGGCGCAAGATTTCACCATTTGAATTTGCTCTGTCCCGTTGCCTTAGGGCGCGGCGAGCCGTGGCATAAAACTCCACAAATCAAAAACCCTATAAAAATTCCTGCGCACCACATGTTTCCCCGTCTTTGATGGTGTTATTAC
>JAQGAV010002623.1:0-14946 GCA_034691345.1 Phasmarhabditis papillosa
GATATCGGCCCGGGCCGGGCCGGGCCGGGGCCGAAAATTTGAGCAACGGGCCGGGCCGGCCTTTTCCCAGCCCTGGTCTTGAGGTTGACTATACAATAAATTTATTGTTGTCTAAATTATTCCTAACTGTTTAGATATTACGAAGACCTGCCCGGTTATGCACATAAAGCAGTAATGTTGTATCATAAAGCCGGCATGATCGGCAGAGCCCTAGACCTAGCATTCCGTACAGAACAATTCAGTGCTCTAGACTTAGTGGCCAAAGACCTAGATGCTAGTTGTGATGAGAATACATTAAAGGTAAATTATAGTAGATACGGGCCGGCCATGCACTATTGGAGAAAACGCACCAAGTTAACCGATTTTACATTCATTTTCTATAACACTGCGCCCCGCCCGTCATACCGCGCCGGAAACCTAGATCTTGAGATAGGTTATAGATGTCGATGATTCGAATCTCTCCGATGAGACAGAATCCTCCACTCCCTGGGTGCTGTGCTATGGAGTACCCCCTTTCTAAAGATCCTACGTCTCACATCTTTCCTCCAAACATCTCCGATTTCGTGTTTGGTAAAATCAATAAACAAACTTTATATCTTTATATATTTGATTATTTTAACTCTATCTTGCCTAAATAATGTTTTTATGGATCCTAAAATATGGATATATTTTAGAATCGAAAACTGATTGGTTTCGGCATAATTTCGTATACTTGGTGTTGATTGATTATTTTAATGTTATTTCAGAGGGCTGCCGAATTTTACGAGACAAATCAGAATTATAGAAAGGCTGTGGAGTTGCTCTGTATGGCTAAGGATGTAGGTTCTATTCTTTTTGAGTTTTTAAATTTTTAAATTATGGAAAAATAGTTCATTCAGGGCTCACAGCCAAGCAATTTAAAAATATTCGGTTTCCATATTTCACCTCGGAAAGTATGTCTCTATCAACTAATACAATGAGAAACAATTATTGAGTGTACCGTACCTTGATAATGAAGAAAGTACTCCCGGTCTACAGATTTTCCATTTATTTTATATAATACTACTCCTCTCCAGGACACTGCGCTGAACACTTAGCTATTGATTGGGACTATAGTTGCCAATATATAAATAATCGGTCAAAATACCAAATTAGAGCCATTACTAGCCATTAACGTTTTAAAAATATATTTGAAGTTTGAAAAAACTTATTATTCTCAATAAACCCAACTTGTTTAGTTCAACACTGCAATCTCTCTCTGTAGAAGGAAGAATGTTACCGTCGACGAACCCTTATCCGACTTATTGACCCCAACTAAAGGTATGTTAGACTATTTATAATACAAATTTTATTTTACAATAAATATATTTATATAACTTTAGAGACCATCCCATCAGTTAGCGAACGTAAGGAGATAAATATATCAGTTGGAGAGCTATGTGTCCAACAAGGAAACTACATCATTGCTGCCAGAAAACTGGCACTAGCCGGAGAAATGATAAAAGTTAGTTTATCCAATAAATGTTATTGATACTCCTAAGAATAGCAGCAATGTTGTTTGGAATTGCAAAAAAAAGAGTTCCGGAATCGGCATTCGAACCTCCAAGTAGATAGGTATTCCTATAAGTAGGAAATAATATTCCTGAAAACAATGGCTAGCAGAGTCAACTTTTAATCGCAAACTGTATGTACCAATAAGATTTTTAGAATTGCCAAACTGTCCTGGCTTGGCCTAAATAGGTGACCAAGTCTTAGCACAGGTCGGCCTCGGGTCGGGCCAGGTATCTGAAGCAAACGATCTAGGTGCCCGGGTGGGCTCGGGCCGGGCCCAATAAGTTGGTAAAAAAACAATTAATATATAGATTTGAATGAAGTTTATGGTAATGAACGAACCAAAAGTCAGTCTATAGCAAAAGTAACATCTAGAAAGCAGTACTACCTACATATATCGATTAGTAGTACTTCCTTGATGATAAATTTTTCAGGGCCTTCAGGGCCTATCATCTAGGAGGTAAATCCTTCAGGGCCCGCCCCAGGTTGGATGGGTTGCTTTGAACTGTTTGAAACCTGGCCTGACCTGTCTGAGAAAAGTTGAGAAAGCCAGGCCAATAGGCAACCGGGTTTATTTCTAGTCAACTAACAATAATCATAACCCATACATTTTACAGGCTATGCGCGCTCTGCTGCGTTCTGGTGATACAAAGAAGATTCGTTTCTTTGCCAATACTGCAAGAAACAAGGAAGTATATATATTAGCTGCTAACTATCTACAGGTTAGTAAGATATACATATATTTCTTGAGTTACCCTCAATTAAAAGCAAAACAAGCTTCTCATGCAGAAATACCAAAATACCAGTAGCAATTCAACACTATTTGGTGGTTTCTAACAAGCTAGTGAAAGTTTTTTTCGAGTTTTGAAAAAGAACGGACTGACTTTCAGTGGTTCGGCTAATCTAAGGGCCAGGCCGGATATTGAGGCCCCACCCATTAAGCGGAACTAGGCAAAACTATATGGCAAAAAGGTATTTTGCTGAAATTTCGTTGTAAGCTTTAGACAAAACAGCTTTACATACAAAATAATGAAACGAATAATAAAACAATCGATCTTTTTCTGACCGAACAGGGCCAAGTGGTTAGTAGTCCGAGTCTTTCAATCTCAAACTGAAGTAATCTATTGATGCTTACCCTATACTTTCCTGAAAGTACCGTAACCCCTGTCCATATGCGGCCCGGCCAATCTAATTTAAAGGACTGGCCGGGCCGCCACCCTTTACCGTACCTTTAACTAAGTAACCTCTGTTTAGAGAATTTTATTACAGACAACCGAGTGGCAAGGAGACGCGGGCGTAATTAAGGATATAGAGACATTCTACACAAAGAGTCATTCACCGGAACATTTGGCAAACTTTTATATATCATGTGCTTATGTGAGTAGATTATGAGGGTCTCCTACAAAACAAAATGACAAAAATAGAAGTATTGCGATTGCAATCGTTTAAAACAGATCAAAATAGTTCTGTTTTCGCCATTTCCTTTTTTTTTTGAATTCGTGGAAACTGTTGGAGGAGACAAATTTAACTAATCGAGTCGCTATGGAAATATATTGATTGTTAAACATTAGGTCCTCCAGCCACTTTTCCAATGTGAAATATAAAAAAGCGAGGAGTTCAGCCTCGAAATTTGTCGATATATGCGCACTATCAGACTTTACATAGCTTACACTTTATTGAGCTTTAGGAATCAAGTGTTTCAGACAATTTAAATATAGTCTGTACCAAGAGCTAGGTTGTCATCGCGGTATCCTGGGAGCAGCGGTGGTTTAAAATGAACGAATAATCGTTGAATATGGAGTCCCCTTCAAAAGTAAATTCATTTTTTCTAATACCGCCTCTCTCCAGCATACTGAGCTGAAAACATAACTATTAATAGAGCATATAGTTAAATAGCAGTTTTTTTATTTCTGTTGATAATGTTCCTCCTAATAACATTCCTTGTTTAGATGGAAATCGAGAACTGGAATGACTTTGATAAAGCTGAAAGTGCTTTGCGTCAAGCCAATGCCACACTAGGTACCATACGGTTTTCAAGTTTGCTGTAGGAGCTAGATTTCCAGTCCAGCATCCTGAAGAAATGTGGTGTTGTAATAAAACTTTTAATTTAAAACTTGCTTTTAAGTTAAAAGCAATGTACTTTTGAAGAAGTGAAGGCCCCGAATCCACCGATTTTGTATTTACTTGCATTTAACACCGCTGTATCCGGTGGCCGCAGTATAGAATCGCCCGGTTAGTTTTTAGCTGCCTGAGAAGTTGAGAATTGTTGCCCGGGCACCCACCCGGGCGTTTCTTTACTGCGGTCAGAGAATACTTCTCTAGAAACCTATCTTGTCATAGACTATACAATAAGATTCATACTTTATTTGTATGTTTGAAATTCAGAAAAAGCTCTCGCCAAATCGCCTGAACAAGCCAATTTGCTGTCAATAAAATCGAAAATCGATGCATATCTTCATCAACTGGCAAGATTCAGCAGAATTAAGGGGTACGGTAGAGTGTATAGGGTCGTCTAGACTAGATATTTATACAAGATGTTTGTAAAGCTTCTTATATTCATTAATTAAGCTATACGTAATTATAGTTTATAACAAACAAAAGACCTCAGAGAGCGGTGGTATATATGGGCTTCCGCATTTACGTATTTGTCTTTTCTGGAGATGATCCAAAATAAATGTAGTACAATAATATTTTTCTGACAACAAATAAAAATAACGCATCAAACCATATAATGGAAGGTTAATTTTACATCAGAAAGAGCGATTTTTAAAACCTTAAACAACACCGCTCACTGCAGTCTTTTTTTGTTATGGACTATACAAACAACAAAAAGTAATAAAAGTGGGCGGTCGCAAAATAAAGATATAGGATCTAATAATAATGTAAAATAAATTGAATTAGAACGTTACTTTATACTTTTTTATTTCTATTTTTCCAGAGTCTACGTCTCTGATCCGACAGATGCTGTCCGTCAGCTACAGACGCTTGCGGAGGAATCTTCTGAAGATGATATAATAAGACCGGCACATGTATTTGCACTCTTGATATCACATCACGCGGGAAAAGAGAACTGGAATGCGGTTGGTTATTATAAAAACCTTATTAGAAACTGGCGGGCATAAAAAGGGACCGGCACACGATCACAATTGTCAGCCCGGGCCGGCCCGTTCGACTGCATACGCACGGCTCGCCAACTGGGACAGCGGGGTTGGTTAAAGGACTGAGCTGTTATTTTAAAATTAAAGTTTGTTTTTCTCTGGAAAGCTCTAACTGAATCATTCGAAAGCAAGCTCAGTTGCACAGATTGAGATATGGCCTTTCCAATGAAAGATAAATTAACATCAATTGCTTAACAAAATAAGTCAGGTTATGATCATCAAAATTTCACCATTTAAAAATTTGCTCTGTCCCATTTCTTTAGGGCGCGGCGAGCCGTATGTTTTCGAAATGCTACTTTCGGCATGCTTAATGAATTGTTTGTAGCAATGTGGCATATTTTGCTTTAATGATACTACAATCTTAAAATTCAGTGTTCCATAATTTTAATTAAAGAAAGTAAAGACTGCTTTAAAAGATCACTATTGTATAACAGTTGTCGTTTCTCTAACATTATCTATTCAGGCTTATCGCTGCATAACACAGCTACAGAAACAGCAGCCTAATCTGGACTTAGCTACAGTAGTGCATGTGGATGTGCTTAACAAGGTACGCTCCAGCAACAATGCTTAACATATAATCCGCATCAGTTGACTTTCGAAATAGAGAGAGGAGAAAATGAGCATTGTCTTTTCCAAGAGTCCAGATTGATACCAGGACTGGGGAAAGGCCGGCAGGGCCGTCCCGGGCCTAGTCTATTTCACACTTTTTATATTGTTGAAAACAGTTAGTTTTCAGTGCTAATTTTCGGCATTAACTATAAAGAGTGCAATAGTCTTTACATATTAATGTTTTTGGTTATTATTTATAAGAATATTCACCGCAATCAGTCGATTTCATAAAAATTGTCCTTGTGCGGGCAATGTGATTCTTCTTTGTGCGAAGTTAAAGCTTTTGGGAAGAATATGTTCCCGACAGAATAAAGTTACAAATATCTTCAATCTAAAGCTATAATGATAATTCAATTAAGATTTGTGATGAAATGCGTGCTCCGCGAGTGACGTCATCAATCGATAAAGGGGCGGAGTCCGACGAAGGTGGCGAAGAAGTCGACTTCTCACATGCAATGAAGAGAAGACAGAATGATGAGGGACCGGGAAATTAAGAAATTTAGAATAAAGCAGTAAATATATTTATATAAATAGTTTATTGTTAAAAGGGAGAGCTAGTATGAATATTAGGTTCGGCTTGTTCATGGATCGATAAAGGGGCAGAGTCCGAAGTATTTCACTGCCCGGGGCCGAATTTGAGAAACGAGCCAGCCAAGTCCTGCGGGCCACAGGCTGTGGCCGTAGCATAGACACGCCCGGGAGGGTGCCGGGCAGTTTTTGGCTGCCCGAGCAGTTGGGAATTGTTGGCCGGGCATGGTACAAAGTGCCTGGGCACCCACCCGGGGGTTCTATACTACGGACACTGGACCTGTCGGTGTTCATGTATGGAAAACAAATATTTAACATGGAAAAACAAATTGTTTTATTAATGTTATATAGTTTATGTTTTATGTTGTGTGTTACGGGAGAATTTAGAGGATACATTTTTGAATACTAGAAATGGTACTTTCAGTTAGCTGACCATTCTTATCGGTTATAAAACGATAAGTTATCAACTATTATGCAAATCTGATAATATGCACCTAATCGCGCTCGGCTTCAATCTCGTGCACCATTGCTAACTACAGTAACCCTACCTGTCCTGAAAGTCCTTGCTCTCCGGGCTCTCCGGGTTCTCCTCTCTCTCCACGCTCTCCATCAGTTTTTGGCTGCCCGAGCAGTTGGGAATTGTTGGCCGGGCATGGTACAAACTGCCTGGGCACACACCCGGGCGTTTCTATACTACGGACACTGGACTTGTCGGTGTTCGAAAGGGGGGCGCCATACCACACATTGGTTCAAAAATGTACATTGAAAGGTATCATTGAAATAAGAATTAAACTTTTAGTATGTTCCGTATTTCTTTACACTAATCATTGCGTGTTCTAAGCCTATCTAATCCAAAACTAATGAGGAAAATGAGAAGAAAAAACAATAAATATCGGAGAAAAGAATGCCATAACTATATATACCTCAGTGAAGAAACTGGATTAAACTTCAGTCTGAAGCCTTCAGATACTCTAATTGAGAAGTAATAATTGAGATTTGCTTTCGTATATATAGGGTTTAAACAACCCCGCTTCAATGAAAATCGCACAGTCAGAAAGCGGCACGAGAAGGCAAGTATTCGGAAAATTGGCACAGACGAAATCCGAAGTTTTCACACTCATTATTATGGTTGAATGGTAGGAGTGACAGGGCCGTACTAGGCCCCACTATTGCGAAATTCCAAATTCTTTAACCAAAATTTCTAATTACATAAAATAAAATTGAAAAAATTTTAAGCATTATATATCGGTTTCGAAAGTAAGGGCCGGGACGGGCCGGCAGGTTTCACAAAAGTACTGGGCGAGGCGGCCCGCACATTTGCCACTACTGTTGAATAGGACTATGTTTTGTACACTGAAGATTGCATGTTCTGAGCCAATAATCATCACATGAAAAGCTCGTAAATCTTATAGGAAAATGAGAAAAACAAACAATGCATATTGGAGAAATGAATTTTCTTTGTTATTTTTAACGTAAATGTTTGTGGTAACAATAAATGGTTACAACTTTCTTTTACTAGTGTCTCTATTACAACTTTTGTGCTCTTGTGTATATCAGATATATTTATTCTTAACTATCAAGTATTGCAAGCGAAAAATGTTGCTGAAGAATCATACCCTAATAATTGGGCTACTGAACTTTTGCAGGTAAGATTGGTTTGTTTTCGGATATGCAAATTCACTGGTCTGTTTGAGTCACATCCGAGTTTGAAGCAAATTGGTCCGCTTTAAAATTTCGGGGTTGGGCTCTGTCAAGGCTAGCCAACGGCCGCAGTTGGGTCGAAGGAATGTTCCTTTACAAAAATTAAACCTAATTTATTCCAACAAAAAAAAAAACGCTAGATCAGTCTACGGGCAATGAAATGGTACAAAGATAAGTATAAGTTGACTGTTAAATAGATTCGGGAATCGTGCACCCAGTCCTCGCTATTCAATTTTTCTCTGAATCGTTGCGTTAGGGCGCGGCGAGCCGTGCTGTCAAACCTAAAAACGCCGCGTTAGAAATTCATACGCCCATTACGCAAAATGTTTGCGTTCAAAGTTTGCTTTCTCATAAAATACGCAAAAGACACGGCCTTTTCGCTCTTGAACATCACTTTACTCAGGGGTGGTGGCAAGGACCTGCCCGGGCCTCCTATCAAAACTTCTAGGCCCGGGCCGAAAAAGTACTAAATATGGATCCATTGCAGGACGCTAGGCTACATATACCAAGTATTTGTGGACGCTGTTCATGTTATGATCTATGCGGGTATTCAGAGAACAGTATGGCATAATTACTATAATATTAGTAGTAAATTCTCTTTATTTATTGATACTTTCTTCTTTTTGCACTTGGAACTGTTTAACACTTATCAAGCTTTAGTATGGCAGAATATGGTATTGAGGTTTGTCGTTGGACTACAATTGTTTCTGAACAGAAATGATAGTTTTAAAGTGGTTAAAAGTGTTTATTCTCCTGTACTGTTCGTGATATAATAATAGTAGATTTGTTCGAGGCAGGGTTTCGGTAATTCTTTCGGGTTTCTTCTGAACAAGGACGGCACCTTTCTAACCATTCGACTTCAAGGCACGACAAAAGGTTTATGACCAGTTTTAACTTTTTTTAGCCATATGTTGTTTATACCTCATGTGCAGGGTTCTCAAACGGGACGGTCAAGGTTTTTGGTAGTCCTCGGCTCGGCCGCGTCCGTGAGGCGGACACAAATTTGGGAACCCCGCCCATATGCTATACTTATGGTCAGCCATAAAAAGAGTTTCGTTCAATATTGTTATTGAATAAAATGGTTATTGCACCTATATAACAAAATGTGCAGAACTGACTAGGTGCTCTTGGAATTCCTCATTTTAACACTTAAAAAAAGATATTTAGGTTTAAATTTCCGGAGAACCTGGAGAAGGCATAGTTTTTTTAGGAAACGGTCGATATGGCCTAAATTTGTACTATTGGTTTTATACCTTCTTGTACTACCAGGACCATTAGTAAATATTATATTTCTTGTTCTTAAGATTATGGATATAACAAAAGAGAGTAATGGAGTAAGTTAACCTGTGAAGAAACAGTTAGATAAAAGAGTAGCAAAACTTACAATATAAAGAAATTGTGGACTACTCAACATTGGAACCGGGCAAAACAAAACTATGTTGAACTAAAATGAAATCATGAAAAGAACTAGAAGCGGGGGCGTGGTGGCCCAGTGGTTAGGAGCTTTGCCTCATAAGCTAGAGCTCGATTGTTCAAGATTTTAAACTTTTTAAATAGTTCTATTTTGGTCGGTTGTGATGTCTGGCAGTCATAGAAATTAACTCACTAAAAGTCTATTTTATTGTTCATTGTAAAACGAAGTACTGCGCTCGTATTATAATAATAGTAGATTTCTTCGGCGCCGGGTTTCAGCAATTCATTCCGGAATCTTCTTAGCATACATGGCTCCCTTCTAACATTAAATCCTAGGGGTACGAAATATGGGGGTAAGTAAGCTGCTGGTTTCCAAAGTCTTCAGCAGCTACGGGGGTCGAACCTCACGGATTCAGAGTCCTCTGCTCTAACCTCTAGGCTAAAGCTATCTGTTTTGGATTTGCTATCTACTAACATTGAATAAATACCTAAACAATCTTTTAGGAAGTGGAAAATATTCTTACAAGATTTCATACAGTAACTCTATATATCTTCTCAATAGCAACTTCATTAATGGTTGTATTTTGCTTTCTTCGTATTAAATATGAAATGAACAGTACCCAACAGTCACGTAAACTCAAGTCTTCTTATAAAGTCTTGCAACATACTCTAGTTGGAAAGGTGCGTTATATAGTCCGGTGCTATAGTCCGCGGCTAAGGCTTATGCAAGGGTATACGGTACGAACTGCAAATTTTAATGGAGCGCGGCTGAGCAATGGCGCGCGAAAACGCGGACTAGTCGATGATGTAGTGCACAACACCACATCCAAAATATTTTTCACGAACACTGAATTTATATTAGTGAATAGAACAATTTTTTGCGTTTTAAATTGAGCAATTAGACCTTTAACTTGCATATCGTTCGGCCACCGACTATATTGCTAGGCTATTCTGCTATTTAAAAACTGTTTATTCCGTATATCAATGTATATCACACGACGGGTGTTCTTGTTATTCTTTCCATCTTTGAGGCAGCTAGAAGTCGTTTTGCGGGAATCACAAGAGAACATTCAAGCATACATTCCACTATTGCTAAATCCGGCTTGGGACGGGGGAGGGATCGAACCCACAACCTCTCCTCCTCACGGATTCATAGGCTGGCGCGCTACCAGCTGAGCTACTACGCACAGCATTTTACTCTAGCGCAGTAAAACTACATGATGTAAAATGAATCAAAATTATGTCGACTGGGAGTCTTTGCTCAGAAGTAATATGGATTTTACAACAAAGTGTATATTAAAACTGGATTTATAAGAAGAGTATTTTACAGACGATACTCTCGGCAGTGGTACTCATATTATTTTCATATTACGATATTACTGGGACCAAATGGGCCAGTCACACGGTATGATATATCAATTAAAGAATTTTAAAAAGATACTAACCATTTTTATTCTATTTTTTATATGTATCTAGTTTAAGTATGTAAGTTTTAATCATATTTGTTTTTTAGGTGCTTGGTAGTCTATATTTTTGTGTCCCCTTTCTGATGTCGTTAGTTACACATTGTAGTCTAAGAAAATACTTGAAGAAAAAAGATAATAAAATATTATTTACTGTTACCAGAAGAACTTTCTGATATTAATGAAAAAGTAAATAATAAGGTTAAGACACATTTATAATAAAAATTACAAGTTATGATAAAGTATACAGTGGTTTCTCACTCATTTTTCATTGGAAAATCAAAAGTTTTGTTGCTAAGGCAACCCGAGAAATGCAATGTAGTCAAGCCATACAAAAGTCGGGAGATGCAATATAGTCAGACCCTATAAAAGTCGGGAAATTCTTTCCAATGAGTATTTGGTTGGCCGTGAGGCCCGCCAACTACCAACAATGCCTGTTCCTAGTTTCATGTGAGCATTTTCTCGACCTGATCTCATTTTCCGACCTTCGAAGCAACCGAAGGCCAAGTATTTAAGAGGATTTCATCAGATGCGTTGACTGTTTTAGCCCGGTGGTTCAGGTAGTTGAATGTCTCGCCCCTGAACGCTGATCGTATCCAGTGAGCTCACCGAATGTTCCCTTCCAAGATCACAAGATGTAAAGATAGAGAGAAAGATATAACGAGGTTTATGTACAAGTAGAGCTGGTTACAGGGCCTGCCGGATAACTACCTCAGGGGTACAAAAGGCTGGAAACCTGCCCGGCCTGAAATTTTGAAACCCAGGCCGGGCCGGGCCGGCCTGATAGCCAGCTCTCTTTACAAGGGTTAGAATACAAACTACAATAATACAAAATAAGGGTAATCTAAACGCAACATAGTTCGACACACAACGTATCACGAGAAGAAAAAGAAAAGTAGACCAGCCTTCGTCAATTGTGCAATTCTAGCCTTTGGGCGCGATACGGTAACATCGTTTCGGGACTCAACCGCCGGCAGGCCTTCACTGGAACTGGTTTTAAATACGTGCGAAAAAGACGCAACTTTGCAGCACAGTTATCAACATTCCCTGTCTCGAACACCTTCTTTCTTCAAATTATCCTCATCCTGTTCTTCTTTACCCTTGCTGCGTAACATCCCGTATATTACATCCCGGACGTCCCATGATCCAAGACGATAATATAATTAGTGTTTTCTTCATGCAAACCCATAAGGTTTCCCCTCCCCAATTGGACAGCAAGGGTGTTTTTATATGCAAAGCGAACTATATAAGGAATAAGAGAACAGAGCCGGGAGGGCAAGCCCACTGGCAAGTGCCAGCCCGCTGCCACCGGCAGCGTACCGTTCAAAATCCAGAGTGGCGCGTATTGGAGACCGACCCGAGTTTCGTCGAAGCCAAATCTCCGCCTCCACCCGGGTCCGACTGGATGCGCGGTGCCCACGTAGTAAACAAGATAGTATAAGAACATAAGGGTGCACACAGACATTATAATATATAGTGAAGCGTAGAATATAACAGCTGATAATTATCGAAATTTATAATCGATGATTTGCCCCTAGCAACGGTCGGCATTTATGCATGCCTGTCGAAAAGTGCGGGCCAGCCCGACTCGCACTTTTTCTATTACTAACAATAATAATTTGCAAAAGCGGGGATCGAACCTTGACCTCTCGCTCCATATTTTCCTCTATGCGGGCCAGCCCGGGCCGGGCCAGGCTTAGAAAATTTGGTTCTGCGTGCAGGCCCGTAACAGGTATGCATTTATGGGAAAAAGGTTGTTGGAAATAGGAAAACTCAATTGGACTTAAAACTATCAATATAACATAGAGTATCTGAGATTTAAATTGAAAAACTACTGTAACAAGATGAAAAAACAAACAAAAGTTTAACATTCATTTCATATATTAAGAATTGCTGTATGCGGGTACTTCATAGACGAATTCCAAATGCAATCCGACTTATACGTGTCTGAAATATAAGAATGTACCTATTAATTAATATAAATATAAAGTGTAGCAAATGTAAAAATAGATAATACTAGTAAAATAGATTGAAAAGCAAGGTACATTTGAATATTTGTTCATATTATTATTATTATTATTATTATTATTATTATTATTATTATATAATAAACCCCTCCTCCAGGCGGACCTAAGCGCAGGGTTGTAAGATTTTCAAACTCGGCTTAAAATGATCGTTAAAATTAAATCTTTATATTTCAACGCCGTATTCCTTATTAAATAAAATATTTAAATTGACAAGAAGTCTTGCGCTTTGCCTTTAAAACAATGTTAACTTCAGGATTAACAATCTAAGTCTGTTGATTCTGGTCTACTTTGGACGAATGGCCCACAATTCACAAGGGGCCCCCACGGCCAGCTGGAATTTGTTAGACCTCAGGTCGGGCCAGCTTTTGTTGACTCTGGAATACTTACCTTAATTGCTTCATATTCAAAAAATATGATGTTGTTCGTTACATCGGTTTTGGAGCTCCATTTTGATCCGCAAGCCTCCGTAAGTAATCTCTCAGATTCTGCAGACGTAACATTTACCAATAGACCAAAATCGATTAAAATTGTCTTATGCCGATCAATGTTCATCGGTAACATCTAAAGTATATATTACATTAAAATATCCAAAACAATAATTAAACTAAATAACTATATCAATATCAATTAATACATAGGTGATGAATTCGAAAAGTATTATCAATTGTGTTTGTAATAAATTTGGATATAAAAATGATGGAACTATTTCGTTTCACCCATAAGCCTCATACCAAATAGCTCCGACCAAAAAATTTGGCTTCCTGTCAGCTTCCTACAGGTAGGAAGCTTTAAGAGGAGCTTCCTACTTCCTACATATCAGACCTCTCATCGGGCCGGGCTTTGGAAAAAGTTGCCCGGGCCTTGAAATTTCTTCACCGGCCGGGCCGGCCCGGCCCGAAGCCCGACCGGGCTTGGGCTTTTCGTGAGAGGCCTGGCCCATATGATATACTTATGGTCTGCCATAAAAAAAGTTTCGTTCAATATTGTTATTGAATAAAATGGTTATTGCACCTATATAACAAGATGTGCAGAACTGACTAGGTGCTCTTGGAATTCCACATTTTAACACTTAAACAAAAGATATTTAGGTTTAAATTTCCGGAGAACCTGGAGAAGGCATAGTTTTTTAGGAAACGGTCGATATTGTCTAAATTTGTACTATTGGTTTTATACTTTCTTGTACTACCAGGACCATTAGTAAATATTGTTTTTCTTAGTCTTAAGCTACTGGATATAACGAAAGAGAGTAATGGAGTAAGTTAACCTGTGAAGATACAGTTAGATAAAAGAGTACCAAAACTTACTATGTGAAGAAAATATGGTCTACCCAACAGGGTAAAACAAAACTATTTAGAACTAAAATGATCATGAAAAGAACTGGACGCGGGACGTGGGCCCAGTTGTTAGGAGCTTTGCCTCATAAGCTAGAGCTCGATTGTTCAAGCTTTTAAACGTTTTAAATAGTTATATTTTGGTCGGTTGTGATCTCTGGCAGTCATATAAATTAATTCACTAAAAGTCTATTTTATTGTTCATTATAAAACGAAGTACTGCGCTCGTATTATAATAATAGTAGATTTCTTCGGCGCAGGGTTTCGGTCATTCATTCCGAAATCTTCTATTCAGAAAATGCCCCCTTCTAACATTCAGTCTTCAAGTGCACAAACCAGGGATAAATAAGCTTCTCGTTCCCAAAGTCTTCAGCAGATACGGGGAGTCGAACCTCACGGATTCAGAGACCACTGCTCTAACCACTAGCTTAAAGCTACCTATTTAGGATCTAGTATAATTCAATAAATACCTAAATTATCTTTAGGAAGTCGAAAATATTCTTACAAGATTTCATACAGTAACCCTATATTTCTTCTCAATAGCAACTTCAGTAATGGTAGTATTTTGCTTTCTTCGTATTAAATATGAAATGAACAGTACCCAACAGTCACGTAAACTTAAATCTTCTTATAAAGTCTTGCAACATACTCTAATTGGAAAGGTACGTTCGATAATTAGATGCGATTGCTAAGGTGTAAAATGAATCAAAACTATGTCGACTGGGAGACTGTGCTCAGAAGTAACATATGTATAAACTGTATAAGCTAGTATTTAGTAGTTCCTAACAAGAAATTAATGGAATTTTAAAATATATATAAGCAAAGGTTTTACTATAATGATAATGCATCGATTTACTCACAATCAGATGATATATAAGTTTTTCAAATTATTATAAAAAGAATGTTTTACAGACGATACTCTCAGCAGTGGTACTCATTATATTTTCATATTACGATATTACTGGAACAAAATGGGAGAGTCACACGGTATGATTTATAAATTATAGGGACATGGAATCAAGAAATAATTGATTCCATTAAGAATTTAAAAAAGATACTAACAATTCTTATTCTATAAGTTTTTATATGTATCTAGTGTAAGTATCTACGTTTTAATCATATTTGTTTTTTAGGTGCTTGGTAGTCTATATTTTTGTGTCCCCTTTCTGATGTCGTTAGTTACACA
>JAQGAV010002624.1:0-14943 GCA_034691345.1 Phasmarhabditis papillosa
ATTAATATCTACAAAATAAAATAAAAATTGAAGAAATTGGTTAAGATTTGGCGAAAATCAATTTTCATATGAAACTCGCTAACTATACATAGGTGCAATTTCTTAAAAATATAATAAACTTATTATGTTATAGATAATCTGGTGTATGCTGTATGCTTTTATTGCTCTTGGTGCAGTTATTGGCAATTCATTGGTTATATTTGTTACTTTAACGAGAATACGGTATGTTATTATCATTCATTGTTAAAACAAAGACATTTTCAGTGCAAGGTCTATTACTACATATTTTATTATAAACTTAGCATTTGCGGATTTATTAACGGGAATATTTGCCATTCCATTTAAGTTTCAAGCGGCTCTCTTTCAGGTTTGTTTTGTTATAATATTCTATTTGCTGAGTGGGCGAGTCGCTGAAAACCCAAAATAACATAATCTAATGTTTCAATGAGAAAAAACAAAATTATATTTTTGTTAGAAGTTAGAATTAAAATCTTTTCAAAAGATAGCCGATTTTAATTCCAGGGATACAATAACAGTACTAAAAGTATTTTATTTCCTGTATCACTCGTATCACTATAATAGTAGATTTATTCGAGGCAGGGCTTCGACCATTAATTCTGGAATCTTCAGAGCAGAGACGGCTCCTTTCTAATATTCAGTCTTCAGCTTCACGAAAATATTAAACATAACTTTCCTGTGCTGCGTTTGGCGCAACACGCACACTATATTGTGCTATTTTATGAGGATAAATAACACGTGCACTGGCTAAGCTCCGCCTACAATGCAAGAGGCGCACAATAAAGTGGGCGTGATGCCATAAACGCAGCCCATTCCTCCTAAATTCTCTTTGTTTCAGGAGTGGTTTCTACCTCCACAACTATGTCAGATTGTTCCGTTTGCTGAAACTGTAACATTGTCTGTTTCTGTTTTTACATTGACAGCTTCGGCAATTCATGAATTTAGAACGGTATTCTTTCCTAAACACGGAAGATTAACTACAAATAATGCAAGGTAAGCAACATTCAAATACAATTGTGTGGCCAAATTTTGTTTTGCTTTTGTCAATATAGAATAGTTGGCTACTAACAATTAAAGAATTAGAATCTTTTTAAATCTTTATATAGTGAAGAAGAGAGTGAAGACCTAAATACATTGTTTATGAGGTAATGTGCACGTGCAATGAAGTTAGTAAATAGCCTTGCTGCACGAATATAAATAGCATGAATATCAGAGCTCGTTACCGACCCGGACCGGTCAGGCTTGAAATTTTGAAACCAAGGCTGGACCGAGCCGGGCGGATAACCACCTCTAATGAATATGAAAGAGAAGATGCAGCATGATGGAACGATGTACACTTGTTACTTGAGAGATATAATATGAAATGTTTGCATGAAGAACTTTCGGATATGCTAAAAACTCCTAACTGTCTTACTGTATTAGACTATAAAACATAAAGTACAGTATTTTTATGCAGATCACTGGTATTTTCCATTTGGTTGGTAGCAATAGTAGTATCTCTTCCACATGGACTATTCCACAGTGTCGAGCTAATAGAAGTTGGAGTTAACGAAACAATATCACAGGTTTGTTTAATAATATAATAATATTAATATTTATTCGATTTATATGCTTAGATTTTTGTTTAATAACAATTAGAAAATACTCGTTAGATATAGTTCTATTCAAGAATACTAATGGAGCGTTGAAAAAGAATCTCGATGAAATTGGCTCGGAGGTATTCGAAAATCCAAAATATACGCAAAATATCCCTAAAATACGCAAGTAACACTTCATTCATCTTGAATATAGCTTAATGCAACTGTAATCTTTATGTTTTAGTGTAGACCAGTCTACGCAGAAGACTATTATTGGAAAGTCTATAATATTTATCTAACTATAATTCATTATTTTGTTCCTATGATTATACTTGATACTGCTTATACAATGATCGCTATTAAGGTACTAGATCTGGGCGTTTTTACTTATTTTACCCAACCAGGTTTCTGGTTGAAACGGCTTGGGCCAAAATTGATTTTCGGGCTTTAAGAGTGATACTTTGCTTGAAATAACGAACAATTAAAAAAAGGGCCTAAAACGGGCATTCGGGTTGGGCTCAACCCCGAATTTCAACCTGGGCTTCGTTTTTTCGGGTCGACCTGCCCATTTCTATACTAATATGGTGTTTTAACCTTTAATGTATGTTTATCAGATTTGGTCTTCAACTATTTCAATGGCAGATGATTCCGGTAATATTCCAAAGAATATGTCTACAGAAATGTCGAATAGAAAGGTTTGTCTATTATTTTATAATGTTAATAACATAATAATAATAAAATTTATTCAGTAATTACACATTATATTTATTTAGTTAATGAAGATGTTAATGATTGTGGTTGCTTGTTTTTCTCTTTGTTGGTTCCCACTGGAGACATATCTATTGTTAAATGAAATTAAACCAGAAATAAATGGGTATGTTTATATTATATTTGTATTTAAATTATTTATTCTTTTAGATGGAAGTATATAAATATTCTATTTTTCTGTTCACATTGGTTAGCTATGAGCAATTCTTGCTTAAATCCTATTATTTATGGACTCTATAATGTTAGTTTTTATTATAAATTACAAATAGAATAGTTATAGTCGGCGGACTAATCGCTTGCAATGGGTTACGGTACAAACTGCAAATTTATAAGATCTTATTAGAGTGAATATATGCTCTATTTTAATTTATTAGGCCTTCAGCTGCAAGCGATTTGTGCTCCGACTCCAGAGGAGGTAATTCGGCCGGCCCGGCCTGGGTTCAAAAATATCAGGCCAGGCCGCGCCGGATTGCTTATTAATTCCTGAAAAACTAGGATCCGCCTTGAAAACCGGTGCACCCCGGCCCGGCATTGCCTAGTTTTCGACAATCTGGCACGGGCCGGATAACCAGCTCTGGCTGAATCTAACAGAATTTAATTTGTTATTTTCTTATAAACTTAATAGTTAATCTACTAGTATTGTTTTCTATTTCTGGATACAATCTATCAATTCCTTTCTATTTATAACTGATATTTGCCCTTTTAGAATAAATACAAACGGGAGTTTCATCGTGTTTTTGCCAGTCTAAGATGTCAAAAACATGAAGAACATAATATGGATACACATTCACATAAATTTGATACTGAATATTCTCCGGTTAGTTATATAATAATAATAATAATAAATAGAATACTAACACTTTAGGTTATTAGAAGATCATGGACTAATCCTTATGCTTCTATTGATATTGCTCATTCTTACTCGGATACATTTCAGGTAGCTTTTACACAAATATGATATTCTCTATTCAATCTATCTTTCAAAAACTATTGTGATTTTAAGGAGTCGATGATTCGGTAGGATTAAGGTGGATAAAGACTTCTTCTCTTGCTTTAATATAATTTAAACTATTTTTGCCGCTAATACTTTTTATGAATACTTCTTCTCAAATCTCGTATCTTTTATAGTCAGCTTCGAGAGTAATAATGGAGCGCCATTTGCGTATTTATAGGATTTCAACACCGCACCTGCAGGCAAATTGCACGCGCGTACTTGCAAAGTAGAATATTGCACGGAGAGTAGCTGCTAGATGCTGGCGCGGTGCTCGCAAAAGGCGCTCAGACGAGCGTTGAACTTTTTGCACTCCATCATTACTCGTGGCGCTGACTATATCTTTTAACAGTTTTTGTTTTTAGGTGGCGCAATCGACATCTGAGCAGATAGAAGTCACACCATGTTTAATGGAAAACCACCGATTGAGCGTTGGGAATAGGAAAACGTTAATTGTAATGTTATCAACACCTGCTAGATTATAATTTCTTTTTACATTTTTGCTCAACTAAATTTATTGTATATATATGTATGTGAGATGTTTAGAATTATATAATAATACGGGTTTATATTAAATAATAAACATAAAACAATAATTATTAAACACACAAATATACTTTACAAGAATAACTTGACAATAACTGCAACTACTGGTAGTGTTGACATCGTAGTAAATGCAGATTTTATTTTTTGATCGGGGAGAACTCCGCCTCCTACTTGGTATCTTCTACCTTGATTATTGTCGTTGTATTGAACGCCGCCGCCGATTCCTGAAAATATAAATATTTGTTGTTTCGTCTAAGAAGGATGTTGTTTTTGTGTTCTTTATGATAGTCCTATACTTGTACAGAAGTTCATACCCGTGTCCTCAATTAATGTCTCGTAGCTATCTAATATCTGGTAGCGCGCCTGCCTATGAATCCGTCAGGAGGAAAGGTTGTGGGTTGAATCCCTCCCCCGTACCAAGCCGGATTGAGCAACCGTGGGATGTATGCTTAAATGTTCTCTTATGATTCCCGCAAAACCAACTTCTAGCTGCCCAAAAGATGGCAAGAATAACAAGAACACCGATCATGTGATATACATTGATATACGGAATAAATAGTTTTTTAAAATAGTCTTTTAGCTATTTAATATGTTTTCTATACAGGCGATTATTTGTATATCTACCGTATTCTCTTCTATTTCTGTGTTTTCCGTGTTGATGTCCATTACCACTAACACCACTGCCGATGCCTCCACGGTTCACTTCTAATAAAACAACTAATAATTCTAGCTAAACCACCGAGCTACCAACCAACTCCCGAGCCTACTCCATGTCCTTTACCACGAGTATTAAATGAAGCACCAGAACCAATTCCGTTTTGATGATTGCCAACTATATATACAATGTTCTATTACAACTAAAACTACAGTACCTTGTGAAACTCCGCTACCGATTACATGACCGCCACCATGATGTCCTAAATAATAAGATTGTACAACTGGATTGAAGGAGTATCCACCTTGCACTCCTGATCCGATAGAAGGTTGACTTCCATATGGATTAGCTACAACTCCAGATCCAATGCCTCCGTGAGAAGAACCAACTAAACAAATATTCTTGTGTAGATACTAGAAGGTAACGACAAAAGCGGAAGCTGCCGAAAAGACACGGTGCAAAGAAGATGAAGAAGCTGATTAAAGTGAAAGCAAAGCAACAACAAGCAAAAACAATTATAATATTAACCTTGTACACCACCGCCAATGTTTCTTCTGATCTTGTTTGAGGCTTTTTCTTCAGACTCATCTGAGTCGAGGATGTCTTGAATGTCTTTTTCGACTAAATTATGCTGTTCTCATTACTGTTATTGATTGTTATATGTTCGATGTGGGCACCGTTTCCGCTGTCACAACGTCACTGTATCTCTTATGTCTAATTTTATGATAGTCATTAAAATTAATAAAATAGATAAGAAAATACTTTTGTGAAACTAACAAAACTAAAAGAATAATGATAAACTTACTGGATGCAGCAGATCCGAAGTGAGGATTGTAACTGCTCTCCGCTAAAAAGAAAAACGTTAATTCAATAGAAAAAGAATTAGTTCAAGTAAAAAGAAAGATTCTGACTTCAGTAAAAGCGTACCATTACACTTGTCTGAGTTACAAGTTTGACAATAAATATCAGGTCCAGATCCGTAGGGAAGATGATTACAACTCACTGCACATCCTTTGAATTGAACTAAAAATAGTTATTTAATAAAAGAGTGACGACACGTACTGGATTCTTTTAATATTTAGAATGAGAATATGTATTTAAAATAACATAATATTTAAATTATTATGAGTAAAACATAAGTCTAACCTCTATTCTGATGGAATACAGTGTAGCAATGTGTTGTAGCTGGACAATATTCAACAACGGGATTATTACAAGACAGGAACGAGTCACAAGTAAGACAAGTAAGAGAAGACACGTAAGTAACCAAAGCAAGGGCAGTAACAACCCGTAACATCATTCTAAAGTAAGAAGATTGATACGTATCTTAAAACTCGAAAAGAAAAAGAAAAATTACTCAAAGTTATTTACGAGCGGTAAAATCACAGTTGCGATGTTGTAAAATGTTAATACAAAAAAAGTTTGCTAGACCATTTAATTCTTTAATAATATAGAATTGAAGAATGGCAAATAATCTTTTTCTGCGTTTTCTTTGCTCATTTTTATTCTGATAAGAAAGTGGAGATAGGTGTCATGTGAATGTCTTAATTTAGAATAGACAAATAAAGTCAAAAAAGACTTTACTGTTTAGGGCCTATCTGTACATACTATAGTCCGTTTCAAAACCTAGACTACATTGCGCCGGCCGCATAGCATTTGCGGTGTTGCCAAAAATCGCTGGAAAATGTCTTCCCTCTCTTCAGGCGAGAGAACTTTTGAAGGCAATATTTACACTACTGCGCCTCGTAAGGCCGGTGCAATGTAGTCTAGGTTTTAAAACAGACTATACACTTATAGAGAATAATGGATTGTTTCATATGGCATGGAATTCTTGAAGTAACTTCACAAAATAACAACACTTGGTAGTATTGATTGTTTATTAGGGAATTCAGTATGTTTGTTAACTTTATGAGATAATTAGGGCTAAAACATAACTATTATTGTAAATTAAACAAATAGGAGCAAACTACTGCCAATACTTGTCCACAGGTTAGCTTGCTTTAATTTAAATTTCCGGCAATCAATATCAATAAAACATTTTATATTCAGTATGGGAAGTTGGGTTTACACCGGAAAGGCAAAGACGATATAGGACTGATTCTGTTGTCAGTCCTTTAAATAGTATTGTGTGGGTGGATGCCGTGTGATATGGCTCATTTGTTATCACCTTATTAGAATTCTTTTTAATACAGACGTCCATCTGATGACTAATCTTAAACAACCAAAGAAAGAAGGAAGACAGATGAGGTTCAAGGACAAATGAGTCAAAAGTTTGAGGAATATCGATAGCTGCTACGGTAAATACAGAAAGATACCAGTGGTTGTATTGGTTACAAAGTGCTTTTTAAACATTTTTGCTCGGAAAATCTTTTTGAAAGAAGAAATAAGGAATCAGCTGAACTCACATAGTTGGACCAAGTTCGTGGATACCAAAGCCTCATATTTTCCAGATTTCACAGGCCAGGCCAGCTCAGGCCAGCTTGTCTTAACCACGCCCCAAATTTTTTTTCGAATTTTTGAATGTTCATAATAGTAGAATATAATCATTATAGAACTACACAATGGTCAGATAAATTTTGCAAAAGAATGTGCCTAGAACGGGGATCGAGCCCTGACCTCTTGCTTGATAATTTTATATAACAGTATGTCAAAGCTGACCTGGCGTTTTTTTGGTCAGGCCTGGCCAGGTCAGGCAAGCTTAACAGCTCTGGTGGATACGATATTAAAGCAAGGGTGAAAAGCTTGAACAGTAAACTACCTAGAGTTTACTTAGTTAACTTCTATGGAATATAATTTATCAACTTTTTTAATATAATAATAATCATAATACTATTTATTCAGAATCAGTTTGATCACAGGTTGTGAGATCTTAGGTCCACTGACTGGTTATTATCTGCTATTTCGGTTGGTTCGTCCTTAGCAGAGTCATCCAAGACAATCCGAGGTATTGATCAACTGGAATCAACTTTTTGTAATCGAATGTTACAAGTGCGTTCTATATGCTAGTAATTAGAGTACGAGTGTTAACTTTAATTATTCATATATCCAATTAAATTTTAGCATTTTCATTCTCCTTCCGCATTGAATTTCTTTAAATTCCCCATCAGATCAATGATGTTCTCTAACCCCAAACTATATTCATAGAGGACCTCGTCTACTTTGCATTCACTTTCATTAATAGGACAATCAGTTCTGTTCTTAAAAAGAAAGAAAGAAAGTAGTTTAGGATAGAAACTGGAAGCAAACGACTGTTTTAGGATGAGAAATCCCGCAATCACGTATCCCGTACCATCGCCTTTGCCCCAATTACCTATCCCGCGCCCAAATAGCCGAAAAGAACAACACGGCGTCGAGACATCTCATTCCCGAAAGGGAAATTCTCTTTGCGACAATGTATTCAAAGCCATATTTCAATAACAAATAATTCACTTTCATACCGAATTTTAGACAATTATGTTGCTTTTTTATGTTTCTTTTTTGTTTTGGAAGGGAATTCCCAAGAAATAGAATTGTTGAAAATGGTAATATTTTGAAGGCTATTGCAACATTTTATATATAGTCTCTCTCAAGACCTAGGTTTCCAGCGCGGTATCACGAGCTGGCCGCTGTGTTGTAAAAATGAATGTACTTTTGGAGAAAATGCACCACGTAGACCGATTATACATTCATTTTTATAACACTGCGCCCCGCTCGTGGTACCGCGCTTTAACCTAGGTCTTCGGATAGACTATTGTTGTATTTTACCCTTGTCTGTTCTTCTGGAGCTCTGAAAAGACTGTGGTGACAAAACTTTAACGATTTATTAATTAATATAATTAATAGAAACCGAATAATACATTTATATTATTAAAGTAGCAGTTAATTTAAATAATGAAAGTTAATTCTTGTCTTTTCAATTTTTTGTAAAGATATTTTGCAGATTACAGTGGTATATTAAAAGGAACATAGACATGGATGTTCGATCAATTACAGAAATCAAACAAAGGCGGATTTTTTCGATCCAAATCAAAACATTTCTATCATCTAAAGATTTTTTATTAATAATTCGACTACGCTGAATCTGATTACAAACCCATGTCTAGGGACCTTAAGATTTAATATAACCTTAATACACTAATAATTGTTTTTGAAAACCTCTGTCTTATGACCTACCAGTTCATTATTTAACATCAATTGATTTTTCTAAATTCTATTTTCTTTCCAGATGAGGTGGTTTATTCTGCCCATTTACCTCTTAAGCACAGTTGTTCTGGCCGATGAAACTAAACAAAAAGAGCATTCTGGAGCCTATTCTATACATCCGACAGAATGGATTAAAGGACCGGACGGGTTACTGTATCAATTCCACATAGGACCACAGTCATGGATTCTTGCCAGAGAATACTGCAAGGCTAAGAACTCGGATTTAGTCGCAATAAGAGGAAAGGAACAATTGGTAAGTAATTGAAGCTACCGGTCATCAGAAGTAAAATGGGCCAGCCAGGCCCATCCTCCAAAAGCCCAGACTCCAAATAGATTAGCATTAAAAGTTAAAAACAAGATTTTTGTCTCTTAATTATTGTTTAACCTCACAAATTTTTGTAATTTCAAGAATAACTCCCAGTTTCTATTCAGAAACGAGTAATGTTAAAGGAATGTTTGTTAGATTTAATAGGGTAAAATAAAAATACAAATATAAAACTGAAACTGTAATTTACAAAGTTTACCTAATACAGTAGAGTAATATTTCTTTTTAACTTTATATTTTTATAGGATTGGCTTCTTTCTCACTACAGTCCGTTTCATCTTGCGAATGATAGAAGAATACAGGTATTAAGAATATCAGATTAGAGCAATATTAGGTATAGTCTATCTCAAAACCTAGGCTTCCAGCACGGTATCACGAGCGGGGCGCAGTGTTATATAAAATGAATGTAAAATCGGTCGACGTGGTTCGTTTTCTCCAAAAGTACATTCATTTTTTATAACACAGCGCCCCGTTCGTAATACCGCCCTGGAAACCTAGTTGTTGAGATAGACTATAGTTATGTATGATATAACCAATACTACATTAGATTTGGTGAGCCCCATCCGTAATGAAGCTCATCATTGATTCACCTTCAATGAGATTGGCCTAAATGCATAGTCTTTCTATATGAGAGCTGTATCTTTAATAAATATATGTTTTTTTATTTTCTAGATTGGTTTAAGCCAGAACAAAGAAGGTCAATGGACTTGGGTAGATGGACAAGAATATAAAGAGGATATAGTGTAAGTTATTACTTAATTATAAATTATAATAAAGTATATAGTATTGATATAAGCAGTATCCTCGAAATGTGCTAAATATAAATAAAGGTTCTTTCGATGAAAATGTTTTCAATCGACCGTTTTCGCATTTGGTTTTATTTATCACCGCTTGTTTCCAGAATAATGCAGGCTTAGTTCTTGATACAGACTATATATTTTGAATTTGGCAATTTCTGCGTTTTTTCACTTTTTCTTCACAAATTGACTTTTTCTATACAAGTTTTTCCACAATTGCTTAGTCTACATTTAACTGTTTTATTTCCTGTATCACTCGTATCACACAATAACTGTAGATTTCTTGGGCGCAGGGTTTCGGACATTCATTTCGGAATCTTCTGAGCAGAGACGGTTCCTTTCTAACATTCAGTCCTCGGGTGCACGAAACACGGGATAAATAAGCTGTTGGTTTCCTAAGCCTCCTTCAGCTATTATCTAAGCAACCTAATTTAGCAGAAACAAGCATAAAGGATAGTCACTTGCGTATTCTTAATTAATTTTACGTAAACTATTCTTCTTAAAAGACCTTCGAAGCATTTTTATTTAAAATACTTGGTTTTAATATGTTCAAAGTAGTTTCTAAAGTCTCTTTACCATATTAATTTTCTCTTTTCAGCAAGTTTGAGAGTGCAACTAAAGGAAAATGCGCTCAATTGAGAATCCACGATGAGCAATTGGATACTGTAGATTGTAATGAACCGACTGAACAGACTAGATTTATATGTGAAAGAACACAGAAAACCCATGTAGAGGTAAGCGAATTATTATATAGTCCATAACAAAAAAAGACTGCAGTGCGCGGTGTTGTGTACGGTTTCAAACATCGCTAATTCTGTGGTTTTTTGTTTGTTGTCAGAAAAATATTATTCTACTAGTTTTATTTTGTATCATATCCAGAAAAAGGTAAAAACGCAATTACGGAAGCCTTTGTGTACCACCGCGCTCTGAGGTCTTTTGTTTTGTAATAGCCTATACTTAAGTTTCTGTTGCGAACCACACGCAAAAATTTGTGAAGTAAGATTCGTGGGAGACATATCCATAGTGTAGATTTATTCTAGCTTGTTTATCCAACATAATGCGAGTAACAAAGCTGCAGAATAGACATTCTAAATATTTGTACACTTCACCTTTTGAATTCGATAATATCAGGCATGATGTACATTATAGTCTATAATAAACAAAAGACCGCAGAGCGCGGTGGTAAACATAGGCTTCCGCAATTGCGTATTTGTCTTTTCTGGATATGATATAAAATTAAACTAGTACAATAATATTTTTCTGAGAACAAAAAGAAACTGGCCATCGAACCATATAATGTAAGTTTAATTTTTCCACAGAACGAGCGATTTTTGAAACTTTAAACAATACCGTTCACTGCAGTCTTCTTTTTGTTATGTAGTCAGGCGCTTAATAATTACCGCATGCGCGTATGGGCCCGTGGTAATTCACGTGAACATTCCCTGTATCAGGGCCATTGCTCAAATGTTCGGCACGGGCTCGGCCCGCCCTAGTCTATTTTATATTTTTAGGGGATATTCTTCAAAAAGTTAGTTTTCAGTGCTATTTTCCGGCATTAACAATAAATAATGCAACAATCTTTACATATTGATGTTTTTTGATACTATTTATCAAAATATTCACGTAAATCAGTCGATTTTTTCATAAAAATTATCCAAGCGCGGGCCGACTTTTTGAATTTTCGGCCCTGTGCGGGCCAACTTCCCAGACTTCCCTGTATATTAGCTTCTGGGATGCCCAAATTCACCAGACTCTTGAAGATTTGCTGAAAGTTTATCGAGTCTTTTAAAACACATTATATTTCCAGCAACAGCGCTCCGAGAACTATATTTGGTCTAAGCTGGAAGCTCTTTTCTCTTATTTTGGAATTGGCGGACAACAAAAAACAGATGCGGAGAAGAAAAAAGAAGAGGTGGATTATTTTGATCAGGTAGAAAAAAGTAATGATTAGAGGAAGATTGCTCCGAGCAGACCAACAGTCCCTTGTGTAGTAACACTTTTTATCAAAAGTACATTTATTCTATTCTAATAACGCTTTTCACGGCGTTGGATTCCTAGTTCATAACATATAGTCGGTGGCCAAGGTTTATGCAGTGGTATACGGTACAAACTGCAAATTTAATCGGAGCGCTGCCGGGCAATGGCGCCCGAAAACGCTGACTATTCAATGATGCAATGTACAACACCAACCACATCTAACTTATTTTTCTTCAATAACTAATTTATATTAATGAATATAACTATTCTGCGGGTTTTAAATTGAGCACTCAGACCTTTAACGTGCATATCGTTTGCCCGCCGACTATAGATGACTATAAGTACTATTCTTATAGTCTTATGAGTTGTTTTTTTTGTATATCGAATTATAAAAACCCATAGGATTTGCTTCAGAACGGTGAAGAAATAGATTCAGCTCGAATTCCCTAAAGCGTTCATTGACAAACTACAAACCCAACATTAAACACCACTAGAAACCCTATTATTAATAACATTTATTTTTGTTCTGCTTAAAAAGAACAAGCACTAAAGCTTTCACAATCTTCAGGTTGAGAAAGGTACGGCCTCAAAACTTTTGGGCCGGCCCGGACCAACCAATAAGAAACCAGAAAAAGAACCTGAAATTTATGAAATAGGGGTAATTCAGTTGGAAAAAGAGTATGAAAAAGAGATGTTGGAAGGTGGTAGCAGTACTCCGCCGATGACGTCAGAAGAGAAATATAATCTAGCTGAAGAAAAAGCAAATAAAACACAAGAAGAAGAAGAAGATGATAATATAGATGAAACACTCGATTTGTTAAGTATGGTAAGTGCCAATATTATATAGTCTATCTCAAGTCCTAGGTTTCCAGCGCGGTATCACAAGCGGGTTGCCGTGTTAAAAACAATGAAGTTACTTTTAGAGTAAACGCACCACGTCGACCGATTTTACATTTATTTTATATAACACTACGTCCCGCTCGTGATACCGCGCTGGAAACCTCGGTCTTGAGATAGACTATAGCACAAAAGATATAACTGAGCCTTATAGAATCGTAAATTAACTAGTGGGAGAATCAAGGGACCCGTCCATGGACGAAGAGTTGTAGAAACGGGACGGGCCATTTCCCAACCTTGAAAGTAACTACCCAGAAGATACTTTGACTTAAATTGACAATAAATTATAGTAGTTTAATAAACCGAACTATATGCAATCTGTACCGAAAGATAGGTTTACAGTGTAACATCCTGGAGAAAGGAGCTATTTTGTGAGAAAAATTGAGCTTAAAATTCATGTATTTATGTGTTTTTAGGTTCCTTCTATACTTGTAGAGAAGCAACGTCGTGCAAAGAATAATGAAACAGATGAACTAGCTAAGGAAGAAGATAAAGAGGTAAATTAAAGATTCTTTTAGCTTTTATTACTTACTTAAAGACATAGGATTATATCAATTCGAATTAGATAAAGTCTAGTATTCAAAACTTTTTTCTCAAAATTTATCCAGCTAAGCTACATTAGATTTTGCCAGTGGCCGTAGTATAGAAACGCCCGGGTGGGTACCTGGGCAGTGTTCAGTTGCCCGAGCAGTTGTGGATTGTTTCCGGGGCAGGCTAAAAAAATGCCCGGGTACCCAACCGGGCGTCTCTAAACTACGGCCACTGACTCCGCCCACTTTCTGTTTTATCCAATGCAAAAGAGTTTAAAATTACCGCCTATACCGGGTCAGGCCAAATGATGTCGACCCTCCTTTATATTATATTTAAAAATATTTTTACAAAAGTTTTATCAAGGGCTAGGTTTCCAGAACAGTATCTAAAAAGTAGAGAAGCTGTCGTATTTAAAAATGAATCTTCTCTTAAAGAATCATTCATTAATTGTAGAAGATCTTAAAACAATATGGAGTGTTAAAAAAGAATCTTGTTGAAAATGGCTCTGCAAGTATTCGAAAATCGAAAATGTACCCAAAATTTCCTTAAAATACGCAAGTAACACTCCATTTTTCATCTTGAATCAGACCATAGAAGAATATTGATGTTATTATTACATATATTATGTTAGGCAAAGAACACATAGTTCTATCTAACTATTTCACATAATAAACTCTTTTCTATAATTTTACTTTTTAGAAATCTGTTGAAGTTGTTCAAAAGGAATCTACTTCTTTAAAAGAACTAACAGAACAAGAAGGAAGTGGTATTCAAGCAGAAAAAAGTGAAATAGAAAAGGTAAAAATAACAAGTATTCTACAAACAAACAGTGTTAATAGTTCTGTATAGACTATACAGTATATTCTATTTCAAAACAAGACTTCATTACTCCATCCTTACTATCTATGCGCTGTATTGCAAAATTTTGCCATCTAATAGTTGAATATTGGGCATTTTATGACTTATTTCAAAGCCAAAATTTTGGAACATCGCGTCTTGTGTTAGGCGGCGCGATGCAGTGTAGGGTTCGAAAAAGAGCAAATGATGTATTCATAAGTAGAAAAGTAAACTTAACTTATATTTTTACGCGAACAGATCGCTGAATTTATTCAATTTTTTTGTTGTACAAAACAGTACGCATCTGGTCAAGATATTCATAATTAAATTCAAAACTATTTTTCTCTGACCGTTTTCCAGAAACAAAAAGGTGTTTCCCCGATAAACCATTTCTTTTTGATACCTGAATCTTATGCACTAATCAAATTCGTTTCCAAAGTTTTTAAAATTCGGACTACCGATTCAAGGAATATCGGAAAGCAAACTCTCATAAACTCTCCAATTATACATTTTATTTAGGAATCAATTCTAATAGATGATCCGGAAAAGCTAGAGAAAATGATAAATACAATGGAGAAAATGATTGAAAATATGGAGAAAATAGAGGTTGTAACGCCTAAAAAAGAAGGCGGAGCCAAGGTTTGTAGCTAATCCGAATAAGATGTTGATAACAGTGTCGAATAAACTGTAATCCATAACTTCCAAAGTAATAATAGAGAAGTAAATCTAGTAGAAACCGACTAGGAATATTGTTGTAATTTACTCCTAATAAAGATGAACCCACAATAGAGAGAGAAAGATAGACTAGAACCAGTGATCTAATGGATATGCGACAGTTCCCC
>JAQGAV010002625.1:0-14942 GCA_034691345.1 Phasmarhabditis papillosa
TACCGGAGAGAATGCAGACAATAGTCCTTTGTCTTCCTAAATACTATCACTTTCTCCACTTTAAAATGAAACCATCTTCAACACTTTCTAAATTCCCTTTTTATCCCGAACTACGGGAGGCTAAATGAAATCCGAGATGCAAGGGTTTAGCACCGCGCACCGGGGAACCTAGAATTTTGCTTTCGTTGGGGGTAGTTCGGGTTCGACAGTGAAATCTGCAAAAATTATGTTGGGTATCTAGTCGAAAAATTGGACTTTAGTCAGTTAAATAGTCCGCTTTAAACACTCTTATAATAATAATAATAATAATAACACTCTTATACATTGGTATAAATAACCGCAACCGTGATTGCATTGGTGTAATACTTGCTCGATCGAAAAGAGTTATTTTTTTTAGGACAGAAATGTTTCTTCGCTAAACGGTAATTATGATTGCAACAGAGTTCAAAAAGAATAGTTGAAAGTAGTTTAATAAAAGTGAGTATTCTCGGATCTATTAAACTACCTATTGAATAATTATGTTTTATAAATTATCCATCTATTTGAACAATCATCCTCTTTGTTTCCAAGAGTTATTTCTAAATTTCTCAGCCAAGTTATTCATTGCCCCTTATGCTATAGGTGCATGCTTATTAGCCGCCCTATTGCTTCACGGCAGCCTTAGCGAAAGCAACCGTTCTATTCATTGTAAGACCAATTGAGAAGCCAATCTACAGTCCTTCAAAACCAAATATAGCTAATCGATAAAAGGATGCAGATCTGGATAGAGTATCGATTGGCACTTCCGGTCTAGTTGGTAGAGGTGACATAATTTGCCATGGATAACGAGACCAACTGCTTACTTATATCATGTTTCGTGTACACAAGAACTGAATGTTAGCAAAGAACCGTTTTTGCTCAGAAGATTACGGAATGAATGTCCGAATCCCTCTCTCAAACAAATCTACTAATATTGTGTGAAATGTGTGATCACAGGAAAGAACCCCCTTCTGATCGTCGACTCTGTAAACTTTCAAACAGAACAAAATAAAGTTATGTTATTACTCTCACCTAGACCATAGGTAGTTTTATTGAGATTTACTTTTTAATCATTTAAATTCGTTTAAATGTAAATAAACTATTTATTATTATAATAGCTCTGTATTGTATCACAGTAACTTGTTTTATAACTGCATGATAACCCATTAACCATATAAGAAAGATATCGAGATATAACTAGCATTATTAGCGAATATTGACAATAAGGGCTTTTAAATTCTTGTTTTTCCAGAATTCAAAGAAATTCTGGTTTACTGGAGATGGGCATTATATTTTACGGACAAATCTCATGTAGTTTAAAGGTCTATTTATTATAAGACGAGCGCACAATTATATCGGTTGCTTGTACATTTTCTTTCGATTTCCGCGCTCCTTCTAAATTCTACAGTGCACCTCTGCAAACGATTCATCCGTCGACTATAGAGCTAGTTTCAACGAAGTTAGCGTTACCTAGACAATTTTAAATTGTTTCCTTTTCTTCCTAGTTATATGAAATGTTTAGGCTTTCATCTCCGAGTCTGTGATCCACATTATCAGTCAGAAAGAACCGGAGCGAATCTCACAGTATGCCGGATACTACGGGTATGTCCTGCAGCGAACGTTTCTAGACGGAATAAGGGTTAATGTAGTTCATTCCTTCTAGATCATTCATAGAACAAGGTCATTATAACTGTTCTAGTAGTTAAATCACGTGCTTTTATTTGTCCTATATTTTATGCGGTGTTACTTCATGATATGTTGCGCCTGTTTATATTGACAAAACGTGACCAGTAAGGTCAAAATGATAGAAACCAAAACATGTGATCTATAGAATTAGAAGGACTCACAAGTAGTTAACTATACAGAGTTATCTAATAAAACAACGATCATTTGAATATATCTTTGATAATATTGGCCTGTTAATGTTATCAACAGTGTGTTTTCAAAAGTAATATTACATTGACTATATCATCTGAAGCAATTTTGAGTACTCTTCAACCAAAGATTGTTTGTAAATTGTTATCTGGCGGTTTGGAATCGACTGTATCAGCGGCTATGATGATGAAAAGTTTCATACAAAACGAACAAATAGATTAAGAACACTTTAAATTAAGCAAATTATTTTAATTGATTACCAACTATTAATGTTTCAGACAAGCCTTCCACTACGCTGCCTTCGCAATCAGTTCCATCATCACACCAACCCTACTTAACTTTATCCCTTCAAAATGGATTCTCTCAGCGGCATCCATTCTGTTCGCTGTATACTATCTTGGATTCATCCATGTAACAAGCTTGTTCTTCTATCTAACTCAAATCCTGATGGGAATAGGATATTCGCGTAAGTTATTCAAAATGTTTTAATTCTTCTGGAAAGTAAAACAAGGTTGTTAGCAACTCAAACCACAGTTGGTATTGGCTTATATCTTTTTAGCATAGGCCTAAGCTTAGTTATCTTCGAATCCACCATTCCGCTTTAGGATCCGAATACAGTAGTTACAGTAACCGCGTTGTTCTAGAAAATGTGAATTAGGAACTTTCTGCTCAAGACCCATGAATTCCACTGTATGTTTTCTCTTTTCAGTTTACAACAATGGTGAGGGAGCCTATCTTTCGGAACACTCCTCCAGACGTACCATCAGCTCCAACACTGGAATTGAAACTGCCGTCAGTCACAGCAGGTACCTTTTAGCTTTCTGTTTAGGACTCATTTTTGGGTATCGGGCTTAAAACATTCTGGATCAGAATTATCATGACTTTTACACAATTTCGAAGCCTTTCTTATAACTCACAACTTTAATATAACTTAATAAACTTTATTTTTAGTATGCTGGTCGGTGGAGTAGCCCTAGCCCTAATCTACAAGTACTCTTCTAACGGTGACGCTGCTGTTACTGGCTTCGACTTCACAGAATCACAGATCCGCATAGTGTACCTGTCACTCTTTGCTCTAAACATAGTATCCGTTGTACTCTTCACCTTCTTACCTACCAAACAGTACGACAGTATTGCATCTAAGGCATCTAATGTCATGCCTAGCTTCAAGACCCAGATTAGTAAGTTACAGTAACCCGGATGGTTAAAATCACTAATGGGACCTTTTTATACTGGAGAATTGAAAGTAACCAGAAAAAAAAGCAAATCCAAAGTTCTGGGTAATGCTTTTCTGATAATCAATAAAAGCCTCTGAACCTATTTGAATTTTTGATTGGTTGAAAGCTTCTAAAGTGGTGTAACTATTATAAATAGATAGAAATATAATAATAATAATAACTTTCAGAGCAACTTGGCCAGACAGTCTTCAAGCCGAACATGTTGATACTAGCCCCTTTCTTCCTGTATATGGGTCTTATAGTCTCGTATTTGATGGTTATCTTCCCTACTACTTTGCCATTTACAAAGGCTCTTGGACACGATATCTACATTGTCCCCATTTACAGTGCCGCTATGGGAACTGCAGAAATCATTGGTGAGTTAGAGCGCATTCATCGCAAGGCAGTTACGATTGTGACAGGTTTTAATGAGTGGTTATCCGGCCGGCCCCGCATGGGCTCCAAAATTTCAGGCCTTGCCGGGCCCGTAAGCAGCTCTGAATGATTGGACAAATTATTTTGGCTCAAGAAAATACCAAAACTGTAAAAACATTGTTTTCATAATGTTGGAATTCCCAGTTGTAAGGCTTTTCCATTTTTTACTAGGTTACCAAACGCTAATTTAAACGAAACAACTTACACAAAAAAGTTTTTCAATGGATTATTGATTCAACTATATAGTCAGCGCCAAGACTAATCACGGAGAGTAAAGAATTCAACGCTCGTCTGAGCCCCGTTTGTGAGCACCGCGCCATCATCTGGCGGCTACTCTCCATTCAAGATTGTACTTTGCTAGGACGCGCGTGCAATTTGCCGGCAGTTGCGGTGTTAAAAATCGTAAAAATACGCAACTGACACTCCATTATTACTCTCGGCGCTAACTATATCAAACGGTTCAATAGTTGTTCTCTGTGTTCGGTACAAGGTTCACTTTACAAAAACTTTTTTGTCTAAGTCAAAAATGTAAATGGCAAAACTAGTTTTCTTCTTTATCATCAGTGGCGCGTTCGCCACCGAATCTTCGTGAACCCTTCCGGGGGAGGCCTTCTAGTGACCTCTAGAGAGAGAAGGTTCATGTGAATACTGTTTGTGATAAAATATTTAAATAATGTTAAATTGACAAAATAAACTTTAAAAACTTTCCGAACCTCCAATAAGGAATGCTAAAATCCTTTGCCATCATTCGAAATAGCAAAAGCACCTGAAAATGATAGTTACTGTTTTAGTAAAAACAATTGTTTCGAGTCACCAGGGACAGAGCTGGTTACCGGCCCGGCCCGGCCTGAAATTTTGAAACCCAGGCCAGGTCGGCCTGATAACCACCTCTGATCATTTACGGGGCAGGTATTTACGGGTCTGCTCTAGGTTTGACCAGTTAGACCCGGGCTGGCCCCTTCTCGCCTCTGTTACAACTGTAGATTATATTTTACATTCAAAACCCGTTCATATTATCTTCACGTGCTTCTGTCCTGTCTTCTCTTCTTCTCCGCTCTGAGACCTTTTCTCGTCCCGGAAACTAAGGGTGACTAAAAAGTTGATTGATTAGCGCGGGCTAGGGTTTGATTTTGATAATTTAGTGGGATGTTCGGCTAATTTAGTGTGACGGTGAACGGGGGTTCAGCGGCAAAGGGAAACGCTTGGAAAGATAAATAAAGTAAATTGTAAAAATAACTGGTTCTATAGTCTATCTCAAGACCTAGGTTTCCATCGCGGTATGACGAGCGGGGCACAGTGTTATATAAAATGAATGTCAAATAGGTCGACGTGGTGCGTTTTCTCCAAAAGTAGATTCATTTTATATAACACTGCGCCTCGACATACCGCACCGGAAGCCTAGGTCTTGAGATAGACTATAGAACCTTAGCAGAATGCTGCTAGCTATAGTCTAATTTAAAACCTAGACTGCAAGCGCCGTTTGTAGTTAACATACCCCGATGGCGGGCTTGCCCATCAACAGTGCAATTTTACTCAACAAAAATAGCTCTTTATATAATAAAGCCCGTCATCGCGGCACGTTAACTACAAACCGCTCTTGCAGTCTAGGTTTTAAAACAGACTATACTAGTAATAAAGCTAACTCTATAAGCTGAGAAACAAATATAATCATAATACACTTCTTGTTAAAAAAAAGTTTAAGTTAACTAAATTTGAGCGTCCTGTATCAAAACAAATCAAAACAAACTTTACTAAACCTAAGTCGAAGACTAGAGATTTTTTTCTTTTTCAGGCGGTGTTTTTATCCGTCCCATGATCAAGAAGATGAAACAATGGGGCTTAGTTCTTGTTATGGCCATGCATATGCTCGGATGTGTGGGTACAATTGTTATATCCGCTCTGTCTGTACCTAATGCAGCTACACTTGGACCTACTGATGAAGCAACTCTGCTTATTACTCCATGGTAGGTTTAATAATAAAGAAAAATTTAAATACAAAAGCATAATTACCTCAAACGGCTCCATTCTTGAGTAAAATTTAAAACTGTCGTGTAAGAACAACTTTTTATGTAAATTTTTACATGAATTAGACTAGTAAAGCAATACTTGTAAGTCTTTTGACTATATGAGAGCTGTAGCAACGGTACATCAGTGGCCGTATTGTAGAAACGACCGGGTGGGTGCCCAGCAGTTTTGGCTGCCCGTGCAGTTGAGAATTCTTGCCCGCGAAGTTTAAAAACTACCCGGGCGTTTCTATAATACGGCCACAGGGGTGTAATGGATCATAATTTGTCGCCCCGGGTAACTTCCACCACTGCGGACTACTACTACCACGCTCTACAAACAACAAATAAAATTTTAATTAACAATTGAGCCTTTATTATCATTACTATAATTTCTTATTATTATTTTCTTGATTGTAGCCGCCTCTCGGTGTTCGCAGTTGGACTTCTCATCGGCATCGGCGACTTCTCCATTACCACTGGTCGTGCTGTCATTTGTCAGTTGGCAGTACCAGAAAACAGAATGGAAGTATTCTCGCTTAGCAGATTGTGGCAGGTTTGTAATTAAAATATTAGCAGCTATTAACAAATACATAAAACTATACTATTGATCATACAAAATCGTTTGGAATGATTCATAGTTCCTAGCGAAACTCAAGCGAAATGGTGCACGCCAACGTTTCCGTAAGTTCTCGCGCCGTGTATTAACATCAATTATAATAGTATAGTATAGTCTATAACAAAAAAAAGACTTCGGAGCGCGGTGGTATACGTAGGATTCCCCAATTGCGCATTTGTCTTTTCCTGGATATGATACAAAATAAAACTGGTACAATAATATGTTTCTGATTTCAAACAAAAAATCGAAGGATATAATGGTTTTGTAATTTTGCCACAGAATGGGCTATTTTACAAACCTTACACAACACCGCGCACAGCAGTCTTCTTTTTGTTATGGACTATAGTATAGTAGCTATTTGAACTTCTAGAATAATAATAACCTTTATTTTTATTAATAATCCTTTTTTCAGTGCGTTTCTTCTGTAATCGTACTTGCCTTCTCTTCTAAGATGACCCTTACTCACTGGTTGGTAACCCTCTCTGTAGGTCTAGTCTGTGGTTCAATTTCATTCATAATTGTCGCTATAAGAACCAGACAAACAAATACAGTAACCCCATCCGAGGAGTCGGTGGTTCCCGAGACGAAAGAGCAATGCGTCTAGATAGACCTTAGACCACCCATCTAGTTAGTACCCTAGTTCAATTCTAAAAATGTAAAAATCCCAAAAACAATGCTCCTTTCCGAAACAACCTAGTGTTGCGTCCTGCAATCGAAATCTAGTTCAGTATTCTTATTCAACTTTGTTTTAGGAGCCAAGTTTTGAATTGCGGGTTTCTCGTTAGCTTTTCCTAAAAAATATCTACCGGGGTTCAAAACTAGGCCTTCTTGCGAACGACATTATCATTTTTCTGCTATTTGAGCTTACTTCACGTGTAAAGTGTGTTGTTTTAATAAGTATTAGGCACATTATTAATATATTTGTCAATTTCTCTCTATGCTTAGGCTTCTTAATCATGTTCATATTTTATTCTCTTTGTACAACATTTCTAATTCATACTTGACATTCCAGCATCCCTTGTGATTCCAGAGTAATAATGGGGTATTAAAAAAGAATCTCATTGAAATTGGCTCTGAAAGTATTCTAAAACCGAAAATATACGCAAAATTTCCTTAAAATACGCAAGTAGCACTCCATTATTCATTTTGAATCACACTGTAGTTAGATATCCATTTCTAGTAGACTTGACGAAGTTAGTTTCAACTCGAATATTCCAAAACAACGGGTTTCCTTTTAACTTTTCTATGTGTTTTTATAATTATGTAATTTTAATAATTATCATTTTGTGTGGCTAATTTATGTGATTTAATCTTTAATAAATGTGATGACTTGCTTATTCGTTGTTTGTTATAGAATACGAATATATAAAATGGTACCATGATAGAGTTACTGGGAGTAATATAGTCCGTTTCAAAACCTAGACTACATTGCTCCGGCCTCATCCGATGCGCGGTGTTGTAAATTTTGCCTTCAAATGTGCTGGATTGTTCTCTCGCCCTAAGAGAGGGAACGCATCTGAGTAAGAAACACTTGTGGAAAGCAATTTGACCCTAAGTTCATTGTCACAGTGCTTCAATCTGCTTATGAGCTTATGAATGAACTGGCAGGATAACCTTTTTCTCTGATGTACCGGAATAAGCATCTTTTTTTACCTTATGTTATTTGCAAAATCTCACAAAAGCTGGGCCTTCTTTGCAAGATGGAGAAATTCTTCCATTGAAGTGCAGATTTGCAAGTTCCCGAATTCGCTGAATTACATAAAAATCCTTTCAAGAAAGTAGAAACTTTGTCGTTGAATTTACTTAAGGAAGCTGTCTACACTCTCTATCTGATTATTTCATTTCAACTACCAGACACTCCTTATCAGCAAAGTGTTGCGTGCGGCCAATACATAGAACTCACTAAACACAGGACAAACATTAAAGTTTCAAAGGAACTGATTCGGAACCACCGTTCATTAATTGATTAAAGACTTAAACAGTTCAAATCTTAGAATACTATCAATTCAGTGAACCTTTCGGAGTCTAGTATTCGAGTTAAAGTTAGTTAAATGATATCTAAACAAATTAAAGCTTCACTGATCCAACGTAATCAGCAAACCTACCTTCAGTTAAAGTTAATATGATCTCATAGTTCCAGTAGGACTCAAAAACTTACCCAAACAACTTACTTTACAAAGAAACAAAAATGAGAACTTTAAGAAATACCGTTTAAAACAAATGATTCCAAAGGATTTGCTCTCTAATAGTTCCACGACTAACTATTTATATTCATTATTTATATGCAACTAGTTTATTTCAAGGTTATTATTTCTCATTTGAGTTCATTTTGGCTAATCGTCATGCCCGCGTGTGCGCCATTCACTTATTTAGATGGGGGCGTGGTGGCAAAAAAAGGTTCTGCCGTGTAGGAAATTGCCATTTCTAACACAAACAACTTTGGCAGTTAACTTAAGTTACTGTAAGTAACTATTTAACTGAGATGGTAAGTATTTTTTCAGAGTGGAAACATATGGCAAAATTAAAATCCTTTCTAAAAGCTATAGTCTATAAGAAACAATAGACCTCAAAAGGCTTCCGTAGTTGCGTATTTGTCTTTTTCTTGATACAATACATAATGAAACTAGTACAATAGTAATTTTCTTACAACAAACAAAAACCCGCATCGAACTATATAAAAGTTTAATTGGGCCACAGAACGAGCGATTTTTGAAACCATAAACAACGCCGCTCACTGCAGTCTTTCTTTGTTATAAACCATAGTTAGATTAGATGTATGATATATTGTTGTATACCTATAAATGTACATGACATGTAAACTTAAAAGGCATTCTTACAAATATAGTCCCTACCAAAGTATGACAGCAGTTTTAAAACATTTCACCGTTCCTTTCAAAAACACCCCCGGCTCAAATGATTTTTACTAAATCAGGTGCCTCCTACAAATGTATATAAGACGGTTGTGAGTATAATCTCTAGGTATTCAGATAAACATATACATTATTTGAAATTGCATCTGGAATTTATTTAATTAATGTTGATTGATTTATTTTCTCGCCTTAATTGGCATTGAAAATATGTTAAAATTGCTTTAATATGGGCCAGTTTCCGCAACTAGACTGAATAGTTAAAATATAGGTAGAGACCAGCACCCCCTAATTTTTTTTCTGTAATTCGCTGAAACGTTTGATAGGTAGTTCGGCTACACTTTTCACATCACAAATCTGAAAACAGAACAGAAAAAACAAAGATCCGCCAAGATATGATGTTGTTAGTGTTCATTGTCGTGGTTTACCGCGCGGCCCTTGCAGAGTTGGCGTGGACGCCGGTCTCTAAATACAGGTTACATTTCGCTCAGGGCTGGGAAAAGGCCGGCCCGTCCCGTTTCACAGCTTCCTGAAATTCCAAATACCCTGAATCCGACAGTAGGTTCTACATAAATAAGTATTATAAGTTTAGTTAACAATTTGTTGGAATATAAATTATGAACTTGTCCCCAAATCTAACAAATAACCGTTTACGGGTCTTACTCCCTCCTTCCAAAGTCTCAGTTCATAGTTCATTTTCTAACCAAACGGCTGTTCTATGAAATATGGGCGGAGCTTTAGTTGCAGGCAACTGAGTGGACCGACCGACTCATGCCAGCCGAGTTTACTCAGTTCAGACCAGTCTAAATTCATTCGTTTTCTTTCTACTATTCTCCTAGTTTTTAGCTGAAATTTAGGCAAAATGGGTGGTTGGGTAGGTTTTTCTATTGTTTTTGTTTAATTAAATAAGTTTAGAATTGAAAAATACTCTTTTGAAAGGATATAAACCTTTCACAACGTTTTATATAAGTTTGTATAGATGTTTTACTTGAAAATACCGAATGAGTTCATTCAAAGGAAATATTTCACTTTATGATTATTTTTAATTACTTTCGAAATGTAGTTAAACTGAAATACTAGGGTATTAATTTCAAGATCAAGCGCCTCATTATCCAGACCACTCACGGAAGGCCCGAACCCGGTCCGCCGATTCTTTACAAGGCCAGGCCCGACGAGAGGTCTATCACTAACCAAGTCGAAATAACTTTCCAAAACCTACGAAATATTAAATATGACTGAATTAGCTAAATTATCAGTTTCAATAAAGTTGTTTAACTTTCTGGTCACAAATTGGGTTCATAAATTAAGTTTTATTAGCAAAATCCTGTTAGAAGTTGACTTTTCTAGGTTTCTTCACCGCTGATCACTCTTGAGAACGATGAGACAAAGTATCCACTGGAACTAGAATCAAAAACTATTGTAAGTATTATAATTATTTAAATAAATTGTAATTATAAATACAAAAAGTAGAAAGGCTTGACAAACTGAACCTAATTTTGAATGTTACTTAATCTAATTACAAAGTAATTTTTCTGATAACGTTGAATTACGTTTACCATTAGTTCAAAAAAATAAGGTTTTATCAAAAAGTTAGCAGAACATCAGAGGTTTGAAGTAATTACGACAACCATTTGTTACATTTGGATACCTTCATTACACTTGCATGATAAAATATTAAATATATTAAAATGTTATAGAAGGTTATACTTCCTCTTTTAGGTTAGTCATGATACTCGTAAATTCCGTTTTAAACTCCCATCTGAGAACCACGTGTTAGGTCTGCCGCCAGGCCAGTGCGTCTATCTAAGTGCAAGAGTGAGTAGACAATAGTACTAGAGAACTCTTTCTATTTGTACTTTTAATAACTATTACAAAGTTTTTATGTTATAAAAGTTAAGTGTAAATTTATTAGAGAACTCTAAGGCGATATAGTCCATTACAAAAAAAGACTGAAGTGCGCGGTGTTGTGTAAGGTTTATACAATCGCTCGTTCTATGGCAAAATTGGAAAACCATTATGTGCCTCAATGCGCAATTTTCTGTTTGTTGTCAGAAAGATATTATTGCCCTAGATATATTTTGTATCAGGTCCATAAAAAGACAAATACGCAATTGCGGAAGCCTATGTATACCACCGCGCTCTCAGGTCTTTTGTTTGTTATAGACTATATTGACTGTGCATAAACTATACAACACTGAAAACTGGCAAAGTTGCCAATCGGGCTTGGCCTGGCCTGGTCTTTATTCTTATGAGTTTTTCAGACTAGGCCAGACCACTTTTAGTTTTCAAATTTATGTTGTATAGTCTATCTCAAGACCTGGGTTTCCAGCGCGGTATCACGAGCGGGCGCAGTGTTATAAAAAAATGATTGTAAAATAGGTCGTGAGATAGACTATATTATATGGTCGTAATAAGTGTTCATTTTTGTAACTTTTCAATTGCACTTTTTTGTTCATTTAAAATTACACATAAGTCACTTATGATAAGTGTATTTTCGTCTATCATCAGTTAAACGCGCGACAAGCATTCGTTTTCCTTGACAATGTCTTTTGTTTGCTAACCCTACACAAACTACAATATGAGCAGTCAGCGAAATATAGTTGTAACTACAACTTTTAGGAAAGATGAAACAGTTATTTTACCTAAAGAATATTTAATTTAAACTAATATAAATGTCAAAGCTTTTTTAAACTAGTAAATATATTCAAACTACAGTTTCAATAGCTAGACTGCAAGCGCCGTTTGTAGTTAACGGGACATGCTTTCCATTCTATGTGCAGGCTAAATAATTGTGCGTGCTAAAATTAGCCTTTCAGAGCGCGCCGAGAAAGGGGGCGTGGCCGCCGGTCTCTAGCTAAATTTTAAATTTTTTTAGGAAGCCCATCACGATACGTTAACTGCAAACGGCTTTTTGAAGTCTAGGTATTAAAACAGACTATACACGGCACACCAACGCAGACACTGAGGTTAAAGGACTGCACACCCTTAACATATTTAACTATTATTGTATTCAAAAACAGCTTAATCAAATGATCTGACAAAAACGCAGCTCCATAGCTGAAACTACGCTCTTTCGAATGATGCAAAAGTAAAATGATGATAATTGACAAATAAATGCAGGAATTGTGTACCAAGATTTTAACATTTGAATTTGCTCTGTCCCGTTGCCTTAGGACGCGGCGAACTGTGTATAAATGCCTATATTATATATATTTAAACTTCTTGAATTAATTTTTACGTATGAAGTTTTTTAGATAAATGAGAAACTCATAATTCGACCATACACTCCCATCTCTAGCGATGAAGACAAGGGTTATGTGGAACTATTGATTAAGGTAAAAATATATTATATGGTCTGTTTCAAAACCTAGACCGCATTGCGCCGGCTTCATACGATGCGGGATGTTGCAACATTTGGCTTCAAATTCGCTGGAAAATGCCTACCCTCTCTTCAAACAGGCTATATATGTATTATTAACAAAACTTCTAGTTTAAATCAAATGTGAAATGTAGTATATAATTAACAGAATGAACGTACAAACAGAAAGTATGTTTATAATAACACCTAGATTTTAGGTCTATTTTGCTGGAGTAGATCCGAAGTTCCCAGATGGTGGCAAAATGAGTCAGCACCTGGATAAGATGGAGATCGGAGATAAGGTAGGACAATATAAGAAAAATATTAAAAGTTTTATAGTGTTAAAATTGTCTATAGTTTGTAAATCTATCTTTTTACCCAGCTAATTGTAAACAACTCCACTGTTTTTAAACTTATTTCATCTTTTAATCTAACGGAAGAAGGGGCGTTAGATTAAAATGAATTTATTCCAGATCGATTTCCGTGGTCCTTCCGGTCTGATCGTATATCATGGTCTGGGCTCCTTTGCGGTGAAGAAAAATAAGAAATCTGAAGCGGATATGCGTAAATTCGATAAAATCTCAATGGTGGCCGGCGGGTCGGGAATAACTCCAATGTTACAGGTAACAAAGATGGAACACTTCGTGACTAGACTTGGGATCTAACTTCTGTAAAACTTCTGTAGTTCATGAAGGCTACGGAACCTGATCACACGCCCACCACTATCTTTCGCTGCTCTGTACCTGGCAAATGAGTTTTTAAGGCGCGAGAACAAACGGAAAGCCTGGTGACTACTTTTCGACTGGTAACTGTATTGGTCCCGTTTCCGTGGTGGTAACGTTGGTGAGAACGACAACATAAGTCTGAAGCTAGGACCAGTACCACTTAGGTCACCCCATGACTTCAGAATAATTTCTGACAAATAAACGTTACAATAACCAAGCATATTACCCTAGATCGAAAATCTTTGATTTTAAGGTAATCTCCGCTGTGCTCAGAAACCCCAATGATAGCACAAAGATTCGACTTATTTTTGCTAATAGGACGGAACAGGATATTTTACTGCGGTAGGTACCGGAATAAGTTTTGTGCCTCTGATGAACTCGAGATCAAGCAGACCTCTCAAGTAAAATACCGGAAAGGGCAGGGCAAGGGACAGGCCCATTTCAATATTTCAGGACCCGGATCTCAAGTCAATTTTTTTGTTAGAATCATCCGGTGTCCTTAGTTGATATATTAAAAAAAAGCCATCACATTATTCATCCCAACAAGAAGTCTTAATGTTCCGAATACAATAAGATTCTTCAATCTATAAAATGTACTGAAATTTGAGATTAACGATAAACTTTTAAAAGTATAATGTTCTATTTTTGTAGTGAAGAGCTGGATCGACTGTCTAAAGAACACTGTGATCGCTTTAAAGTATGGCATACACTTAGTGCAGCAACTAGCGAAGAATGGAAATACTCCAAAGGATATGTAAATGAACATATGTTTAAGGTAGGGGGGAAACTAAGTAAGTTGATATTGAGAAGATAAAACTTAGATCCGCTTGAAAAGTATAGATAAGGGCAGTGAATAGACCTAGTATTCAAAAGTGTTTACTTTCCTGTATCACTCGTATCACAATAGTAATAGATTTCCTCGAAGAATGGCTTCGGCCATTCATTCCGGAATCTTCCAAGCAAATACGGCTCCTTTTGCCCACAGCCTCAGATCCTCACGGATTCAGAGATCGCTGCTCTAACCAATTCCTAGTGCTTTTTGCTAGGTCTGGATCCCTCCTAGACGGGCTACCATGATTTGAAGCTGATCAGGATACTTTACTAACAGTATTGAAGCTTTTATTTGGATTGTATTATATTGTATTGAGGCCAAAGTATTGAAAGTATGCATCTTGGTCTAAATTCAATATAGATTTCTCGAAAAACCTGTTTTTCGACTTCACTTTGATAACTTTAACTGGGGGCGTGGTGGCCCAGTGGTTGGAAGCTTCGCCTCATACGCTAGAGGTCGAGGGTTCGAATCCCCCATAAAAATAATTCTCGCAAATTTATTCTGTTTCGCCGCCTCAACTCCTTTGAAATGAAGTCCCGCTTCCTATGATTCCCTCGTGTCACTTTTTCGCTCCAAATATCTGTGATCTCGTATTTCGTAAAATGTATAAACAAAACAAAAAAACTTAACAGTTTGATAAACGTGAACCAATCAAGAAATAAACAACAAATTCGGAATTCTTATTCCTTAAACTAATATAAACAGAGATATTTTCTAGCTATAAATACTTTTAGGAGCATTTATTCGAATCCGGTGAGAACAGTGTTGTACTGCTGTGTGGACCACCTAAGATGGTAAAGGAAGCCTGTCTACCGAATCTCGAGAAACTAGATCATCAATCCCCAAACATACTACTTTTCTAGTCGCAATGACTACTTGTAAATAAACGTTATTTTCTATAATTACATTGGTTATGTTTTTACCCAGCTAATTGTAAACAACTCCACTGTTTTTAAACTTATTTCATCTTTTAATCTAACGGAAGAAGGGGCG
>JAQGAV010002626.1:0-14941 GCA_034691345.1 Phasmarhabditis papillosa
GGGATAATCTACTGCTAATGTCACCAAAGAACTAGTATTAACGGTTTAGTGAATCATAAGATGAAATTAGGAAAACAAAACAAAGTTATAAATTACAGCGGACTTGAAATTAAAAAAGTTTTCTGACGGAAGTTTTGGAAGTGAAAGACCATTACATAGTTATCCATAAATGCTTGGTGTACCTATAGAGAAGACCGATTCAATAACTTAAAAGCAGTAAATATGGGTTTTCGATCAGTTACAAAAATTAAATTTAAAGTTGAATTTCTGGAGTTTATCGGATGATCTATAGTATAAAACTTCCGCTAACATATAACACTGTTTCATATGTTGAAATTCTCAACTGTCAGTGTAAATATGTTACTACCAGGTGATTATTGTAATCAGCTGCCATTTAGTCATAATATTTTGTCAGAAAAGAGAATATCAAAAGTACTTCGGGAACGGAAACGGCCGGGCCGATGTCAAAGCTTAGCTTTCCGGACCTAGTTCTTTAAAATACCTCGTCTTTCCAATTTGGTCTGCTTACTTTTAGGATAGAGGAAGTTCATTATTAGTAGAAATAGTTATTCAGAGCAAAGAAGTGAGGCGAACGAACTTTGAGAAGAGAGAACTTCACTGAAACCAATCAGAGTACGTAGGATTTTGTCTTCGGAAGGATTCAAACCATGGAGCTCTAGCTTCTGAAGCAAATATTCTAATGCACGGAAGGTTTCTCTGTGCAAACTGTCTTCTCTATGTTTCCTAGATATTTTACACCTCACTCTTACCTACGTGATCAATTAAGAAGTTGTTTTTACCGTTTTCATTCTTATTTGTTGGACCATAACTGTGACGATATATATCTAAATTTCAAACAAAGATTGTTGAAAATCATTGATATGTAAACATATACAATTTTGTCTACAAAACAACTTTGAGGTAAACTAAGAGTTCCTGTTTTGTAATCCCTTCATAATTTAGTTGTTTTTCTTTGTTCAATCACTGAAACTTTTTCCAGGTCTCTAACCCACTACCAGGGGCTCTGCCGCAAAAATTAAAAACGGTTCAGAGGTTACCTAGTATGTGCCTTACGAACTACATGGCTCGATTTTTGAAACGCCACCCTGAGTTGAGAACGTTCCCCAGTAAGATAGCTAAACAAGAGTTGTCTCTATTTTCTTATGCTGGCGTGTTCAAGAGTAAAACAACTGATACGACTGCTGTAATATTAGATCCCCTTAATTTTGATTTTACTACGGACATCATTGGGCTTAATTTAGATATATTTATCATTAGACCTCTCATTTAAACTAAAGTGTTTGTGCCAGCTAAATAATATTTCTTTCCTCGCCAAATACAACTAGTTATCATTTTTGTATTGTATGTGGGGGTTTTATTGGCAGTACCGCTACGCTCTCGATTACTCAATTAAATCCACCATGAACAATACCGAAAGACTAGTTTTCATTTTATTTGTTATGTAATACAACATGTAATGTTATATACATTGGTTTTAATAAATTTTCTTTAAAATTTCACATATGAAGTCTGGATTACAAAACTTAAGTAAATCTTAAGTTGCACACATTTAAAACATTTCATGATCGTAGCTAAACAGTTCTTAGCTTTGGATAAAACAATTTGCTCTTTATAAAAACACTAGTCTGGATTGGGTGGAGTAACCAAATTTCTCCTATCTTTTTTTCTATTTTTCCTATTGGAGCTATTTCGATAGAGCCAAGGGGCCAAACGAAATAGTTACTGCAATAACTTTAGTATATCAACATTACATTTTACAACATAACTGTAGCAAAAACATTTATCTCTTTTCTACACATCTTCATGTACCACAATTGACTTCTACGCCTAACATAGTTTATTAATTTGTTCTTGTCTGTCATAACAAATACTTCTAAACCGTCTGTGACCTTCATTTTTTTGAGCATAAAATATGCAAAAATAACACAACACAAACTAAACTAAACAAGTCATTTTCTTCAGACGAACATAGTTGTCCTTTCTATTAGACTTTGTTCGCCCGCAGGGATTCTATTTGCTACATGGCGCGCGGCATTATTTGCGTACGCGAGATTTTAATATTTACGCCGATGGCACCGATTGAAAAACGTACGTGAGTGAATGCCCTCGGTTTTTTTCTTTAAAGTCGGCTGGTTCAAAAAAAACTGGAATTAGAAATCTAAAGTGCAGTTGTTTTCTGGAACATGATGAAGATCTTGACAGAAATTGAAAAAACAGAATGTAGATTACTTAGTGTGAGGTTATTGAAGAAAGAAACACAATCTTATTGTGTACATCTCCACTTGCGGGATATATATGTTGCTGAAACATTTAGCATCATTAAAATAAACCTCTAAAACTATTAGGAAGGCTACCCCAACTCTGGCAAAATAGTATATAGTTTCCCCAAAAAATTGTAGAATATTAAGTACTTTTATGTGTGATACCTGTTCATCTAGTGTTGAAATAATTCACATAATTTTAATGGATGCTCTACGAAGCTTTGAAAACATTGTTCTGGATAGCATAGAAAATTATTGAAGGATATGGACCGAGCACAAAAAATTTCTTCTTCATCAATTCTTCGTATACTGCCCTAATATGTTTCAATTGAAATTGTATTTGATGGCTTATACCATTTTTAGCTGTTTCTATGACCTCTGTTTTCATTGTCTTGCTTCTCTCTTGGGGTTAGCTGTTACAGTTTATTCGACGGACAAACAGCCTCTCTTTCAGCCCCACCCCAGTTCAGGGTCAACTTTTAAAGTGTTCCATTTCCCGCCATAAAGGGTAATTTGAAAAATGATGTCGTTAGAATAAATTCAACGGCAGAATCCTATCTGGATTTACAAGTTGAAACTAAGTGTGGTAATTATTGTACTGTTCCGAACCATCGCAGTAACGACGGTTCTCATAATTTTTCCTTCAGCTTCATAAATCTTTAAAACATTTCGCATAGCCAGATGTAGTTTTCAAGGTTCGATTAAAGCGGCATTTTTGAAGGGGGTTTTTGAAATGTATTATTCAATTCAAATCCAAAGGTAGAACTAATGAAAAATATGAACTTATTTTGTTAGAAATGTATTTAGATGTAAATCAAATATAGAAAATTTGAAAGAATGCCGAATTTGTCAAATGGATTGGATACTACTATAATAAGTGAGATTACAGTAGGAAATTAACATATTCGAGATCAAGTTAACTACTATGAAGACCAAAATAAAATTCTGTAGTTGCTTAATGAAGCGTACTTTATATTAATCATCGTACCTACATTTCGGGTTGTTCTACTTTTGATAAAATAAATAGGGCATCTGAAGTATAGACCGTTTCAAAACCTAGACTACATTGCTCCGGCTCCATACGATGCTCGATGTTTCAAAATTTGCCTTCAAATTTGCTGGAAAATGTCCTCCCTCTCTTCAGGCGAGAGAACTTTAGAAGGCAAAATTTACACAACCGCGCATCGTGCGAGGCCGACGCAATGTAGTCTACGTTTTCAAACAGACTATATATAAATTACCTAAGTGATATCTTCTATTACAGCGAACTAATTCAATCTAAACATATTTGACAGATTTCTATGAATGTATACAATAAGCATTCAAACTTTTGAAAGTCAGAATATGTTTATATCTTTTGTCATATTCAAATAGCTTTAGTGAAACACTACTTCCAGCCTGAAAGCAACTTAATTATCAAGATAACTTTCACTTCAAGAGTACCAGTTCATCCCTTTCACTACTTTTTTACTCGCTGCAAGGCGCTGCCTAGGCTTCGTTTTTTTTTCATCTTTTACGTGTTATAGAACAAACATTCAGAACTCGAATGCCAGAAGTTAGTCCTTCGTTTCCCCACTTTCCCTACTATTTCTCTCATTGGGTAAATATAGCTGACTGTTTGAACTCTACCCTCTTGCCGAGATGGCGGGCCCGTAAATTCTGCCACCGCGACCTCTAGATTGTTTGACAACTTGTCTGCGTATCTTTGGCTATGCGCGCGCTACTCGCAATTCTCTAACAACACAATTCGTCTGGGGCCTATTAGAAGAACCTGCTGTCTGGGATACTGCAACCTGTACTGGAATCTCTGTAAGTTTGCTACGGGGGTGGGCGCAACTGCTCAGTTTTACAGTTTCGTGAATCCAGTGCACAGCTAGAAATTACGGTTTTACTTCGGCAGCTGGATGTGTGCTCGTTGTACAGTTAACTTAAAGTACTTTTTTCTTGCAATGACCTAACTGCTCATGCCCATTACTAATAGTTTAAATATTGTTCATTCATTTGTGTTTGTAACATTTCTAATATATTGTATGTTCCATAAACCTATGCAGCATAGCTAAACTTTTCATCCTAATTTCAAAATTGTGAACCAGTGGTAAGAGTTAGCTATCGTAAATTAAGTGTCTTTTACTTAACTCATGCCTTAAACTATCTCAAACAATTACTCTATAAATCCTTTATTCACGGTCATCTAAATTATATAATTTCTATTTGCTAACGATAAAAACTAAATTTATTTTGCGTACTTCCTTCAAGAGACAAAAAAGAGACATAGACTATTCAGTTTCATTCACGCTAATTAGTTTTGCTACCGGTACATCTACCAGTTTATTTACAAGATAACATCGATGCGCCTCGCGCTTTACATTTAATTTGTGTCGTTTGTTTCAAATAAAAGAAGAAGTTTATTCTCTTTTTGAAGCCGCTTTGCATACGCGTGAATCATAAAACTACTGTGTAGTTTTGTTCCTTCTGAGCTAAAAGTTTGTTTGAGTATTATCCAATACTGCGCAAGGTTGCAGTTCTTGACTAATATAGATCTGGAATCAGAACTTTTTCAAATACATGTATTGCTAATAGAATTATTGAGGTTCCTAAGCGCTATCTAGTTATCAGTTGTTTCAAAATAATTAAATCAACGACAGTCGAGTTTTTATTTGACTGATATTTGACTTTCTCTCGAAAAATTTCCTTCATATCCCATTTCCGATAGGAATTTTTTTGTTTTTCAATTAAGAACTAATTATAATAGAAGGATGATATAGTTGTGAATCTGCGGTATCTTTTGGAGATAATTCTACGAATCCCAAAAGTTTCAGTGGTTCGGAAACTAGAGCAATCGTCGCAGGGTTAATTAAAAGAAGAGTTATAGTTAGCGGGGCCGTACTGGACCGCTCAAAAAGTATTTTCGGACCGACCCGTGAGCATCCCCCGGGGTGATAACTATTTTCTATGTAAATTATCTTTCTTTTTTTTAGTTTTGCTTGTAAATGGCTCCAAATTCCATATTATATTTGCACAGATTGCGTTGTTAGTTATAAAATAAAGGCCTATGTCTGCTTTGTTCCAAATAGCAATTTTGCTTCGTTTTAATTCATCCAGCTCACTTTGTTCTTTTGTTCGGATTGGCTGATTTTGATGTGTTCTTTTTATTGTTCCTGTTTAAATATATATGCCGAGAGAGCTCATTTACATTTTGCTTTCTGAAGTACTTGCAGCATCAACAGCAGTTTTCAGTATTCCACAGACACAAATAAACGAAATCGGTATGATCATGGGTACTATTTCCCGAATTAATTTTTTAGTAACGTTTTCTTGTTTAACTCTCTTAGGTTAAGGCCAGATAAGCTATTTCCAGAAATATGTATGAGACTCATTATATCAAGCTTTCGAAACTGAAGTGTCATTTTACGCTTACATAACTTACGGCAAATTACAAACGAATTGATGTCGAGTCGACATTGTCGATATGAAAGAACATAAGAACAAAGACACTAATCATCCTGATATATGTAATATCTTGCATTTCAGTGAAACATTTCAAATACCATATTTTTACTGTGAACAGTTATAAATTAGTATGAGATAAAACCTACACTATTGAAGACCGATCTGCTTCTTTTTAGACAATACAATAGTGTATTATGAAAAAGAACAACAACAATTGTTCATTACTCTTTTCGTCATGTCGTTTTAACATATTTTTGATATAAAACTTTAAATCCTGTTAAACCTCAACTTTACCAAATATATATCCTAAGGTTAGGCTGACCACTCTTAAATACTTTTCGAATGCATATAATTTCAACAGTTAGGCCAAAAAACCCATACCAGGTGTAAAGCAGAATGCAAACTCATAATAAAACTGAACATTATATAATCATAATAATATTAATAATAATAATAATAATATTCGTCAATACATATGCTTAGTCATATCTCTATGAACCTTTCGGTAACCATTTCTTGGTAAATGATGCGATACAACAGTTTCTATGTGTTTACTGTAAGAAAACACAATTGGCAAAGGTTCAATAAAGAAGATTGGCGGTTTTGGCGGGCTGACTAATATTAAGAGGTGTAACTATTAATAGAATGACGAAGCATAGAATCGGAAGGTGAACAAAGTAGTGTGAAATAAGTTACTTATTTTGTTTTTGAGACTGTTCACTATATATTATGAGTGTTTTAGAGCATAGTGTTCAAGATTTGAAAGCCTACCAGTAAAGTTTACAAAAAAGAAAGGAGGACTATTTGTTGTTGGGGAAAATGAGCTTAGCAGGTAACTGAAACATTCCATTTACGGAACCCAAAAGTTAATTGAAAACCCATTCGAACAATTTTAAAAACTTTCAATTTTCAATTTTATTTTTCCCGCCGCTCTAAACTAGCTCTAATTTTGTGACACACACACTCTCTCTGTACAACAATTGTACTTTTGTTTTCCGCTCGGTTGAGTGTCAGTCAGGATGGCGAGTAACTGACTCGACAAGACCCGTCAGCAGTGATTCAAAATAAGTTTCACATTATTTTACTGCTCTTACTGTGTTTTTCATTGTAGCTTACTGGAATATTTTCAATTATTCTTATTATTTATTTCATAATCACTGTTTCACGAACTATAAATTGAAAGAAAGTTGCAAAACCCGTGAAACATACCCTTTAACAACTAATCAAAGCTAAGTTGCAAGTGTTCATAAGCTAACAATAAGCTTATAACAGAAAGTTGTTACCCTTCAGGAACAAAAAAATAACTATTCTTTGTTCACTGAAACTTCTTTTGATGTTATTTCAACATAACCAGCATATGACCGGAAGCCACACGCAGACATAATTGCAACAATGCTATTTTCGTAACTGTTATAAAAATAACTGGCAATGTCGAAAACAAAATCTCGATTACGATAGGATAACTGTGGGTATGATCTTTAAAATTGCCAGCCAAAACATAGTTGCATGTTCATATACACATGGAAAATATCGCAGAACTTATTATTTTTAAACTTTTCTCAATCTCTTAAAAAATCATCCTAGAATGTTAGTTCGTATAGTGAATGTTAAAACCTAGACTAGTACATTGCGCCGGCCTCATGCGCGGTGTTTCCAAATTTGCCTTCAAATTCGCTGGAAAATGCCTTCCCTGTCTTCGGGCGATAGAACATTTGAAGGTAAAATTTACAACACCGCGCATCGTAAGAGGCCGTCGCAATGTAGTCTAGGTTTTGAAACGTACTATACCTATGACTTCAGCGATGACTTTAACAAGATGGTAATTCAAATCAGTGAGTTTTTTTAGCTGAAAGCCTTAAATGCAAGCCTTTATATTACCTATGTATATATTTATGTTATTTACAAATACATTCTTAGTCTTACTATATCTACGTAATCCCTTTCCTCACTGGCATTTTTCCAAATTAGGTAATCGCATTTTCCAATGTAAACAGTTCAAAATCCATAATATTAGCGTCACACATAATTGTGACAATAATCCTATTTTCTGATATTTACCCCTGCCTGCATATTTAATATTTTGCCGTCAACCATCCCCTTTTAGAATTTTATTTTCTGATACGTTGCAGTCTCTAAATACTATTTTACGTATGCTAAATGGCGGAGTGGGCGATTTGAGTCGCGACTTTCAGCATCTTGAATAACATTTGAGAAAACAAACTGTATATAAGGCTTTACCTGAGAAATGCTAGGAAAAACTAGCATTCGAGATCGATTTATAACATTTGTAAGTTTTCTTACAACAGGCTGGAAGTTTTGGAGATTATAGTTTTACTAAGAATTGGAAATCTTGGATAAGTAGCATTATCCCGCTTTATTTTGTGCTTGAACGATAATAAAAGTAATAGCCTCTAGAGTTTTTCAAAACTGGCAAACTTTCTTTTTTGTTCTCTTTCCTTACTTAGAGTCTAAATTTGTCATGTTACCAACAGTTCAAAATATTTTTCGCATAGAAAAATAACATTGACAACCTGTTTCCTTGCGAGTGCAGGAACTCTTACGCATCTATGATGGAAGTTCCTATTTTTATATTTCCTGTGTATTTACCGTTGTAGTTTGTTACTTTTTCTAAAAGGTTCTTGTAGATTGTTATTTTGAGCTAATATTCAACTAATCTCTATGTTTTTTATATTTTATTTTCATATTGAGTCACCTTGTAATATTGTTAATTAGAACATTTTCAGGTTGACAATGACAGAATGTGGATCTACCCTGGCAGATTATCTTCATGTTGGAGAACTTGCTCTTGTGAAATGTTGCGGAGTTTAGTTTCAAAAGGATATTTTAGTTCTCCCTAGTTATCGAACGAACGACGATTTCCTTAAAAGTATCTTTTTTAAGAAGAATATTGGTTTTCTGGAAAAACTGTTTTTAATCTTGGTTTTTTTTCAAATTTGTTGAGTAAAACTTTGCGATATCACTATGCTTCAACGACTAAGTTGGTCATAAAATCTAAAAATTTAAAATAGACGGATTTATTCTTAGAATCAATTATTTTCGATTTCTAATATAAATTTAAGGGAAACATTTGAAAGATAATACGAAATCATAAGTTTATGTTTATTTTGGTATATTTCTCGATTTTTATCTGATCACTGTTAATTGATCAATTTTACAACAAACAGGTAGTCTCGCGCCACATGACTTAACCCAAACACAGGCTGGACAGTTAATTTAACTTTAACTTTCTCGGAAATCACGTCAGCCGAATAGGTTACGCAATTATTTCTAAAAGATCATCTTTTTAGAATTCGTTTTTTATGATTAAAATTCTACTGAAGTTTTAAAGCATTGATTGTAGACGTTGAGAGTACGTAAAAATTAAAAATGCCGGTTTAAATTCAAAATTTAACAAGAATCTTTCAATAGCTCTATGGAGTTTCAACGCTGTACATTGTTATTTTTCACCTAACATGCTGTGGAACTAATAACTTTAGTGGATCCTATTAGTTTCGATCCTACAAAAACTCTTGAGTACCAGAATCAATGCATCCCATCGCTTTATGGAAATGAATAATATTCAGTTTAAGAATCAATTCCTTTAACTACTACCCAAATTCTTATTTATTACTATTTATAATCTTCTCTTATTACGTTTCTAGTTTACTTCATCGTGGTCTGCCTAATCCACTGGTATTGGTCTCCACGATGCTCAGATTATTTGCTGAATCCTCTAAGCCGAAGCTCAATTTTCCTATTTTAGTGTGATTAGTCTATGTTTACAGCGGTTGCTGGGGTTCGAAAATTCAAGATATATAGACAGGATTACATAAGTTTCAGATACATTATTAAAAAGTGTGTACTACTTGCTGGAATAACATATTCTTTTACAATAAGCCAAGGTCGAGATTGAAATTGTGATCTTCCAATAGACAATTTTAGTTTTCGGACGCTATATTTAGGTTTCCGGTTATTTTGGGATAGAAAACGCCCATAAATTTCGAAACTCCAAACTTTTCTGTTGATGACCTTGAATTAGTACGGTCACACAATCGCCAGCCCAACAATTGGTACATAACTCTGCGGATAGATTTTCGAATTGTATTTCTGCCGCTTTGGATTGTCTTTAAAGTATTTTTAAATTAACCTTTTCTCATAAACTATAGTATCTTAGCTTATATGAAGCATTACTTCCTGACCGGATTTATAGAAACTATATGTTTCACAAACTGTTTTGGAGAACATAATTAGATGTTTCGCGAATTATATAAAATATTTACTTTTTCGTAAAGTTAACTAATCTTGATGGTATTTTACTATATGTATAGATATTAACTATACCCAAGAGTAATAGAAACAATCTTATGATAAAATGAAACATCACTACCAACATCTCAGAACGGTTCAACATCATTTTCTTGATGATGGTGATGATGATGAATGTTTATTTACCTTGAGGCTATTTAATTTCTTTTCTTTTTTTTTGAGACTATTTCATAAATGATACAGTTAACTCCCTACCAGTTTTTTTTCGATAGCTTTTGACGTATTAAATAAAGTTTCGCCTGGCATATATGATTGATTCACAATTACTGTATTAAATACTACAATCTTGCTCTGCCGGACACTCGTGTCTGGTTAACTTAACTTATTACAAAGCTACAACAAATCAGCAGTTATCTATCTTAATTGTCATTTAACTAACAATAAAACTAAAACAGAAACACGGAAGTCTCTAACTTGTATCTACTTTTTCCTCTGATAATCACCAACAACCTAACTTTTGTCAAACAATCTCGTTACACTCTTTAGTGATTCCTTTGTGTTTTTTCTATATTTTTGTTCCATTCTTCGCTTTCAGTTAAGCCTTGACCTTGCCCCTCGCTCGCATTCTTTTTGCTGCTTGCCGGGGTTGTAGGCAATGCTTTGTTCGGTTGCGGGCATTTCTACTCCATCCTATTGTAACCACTAACAACAACCGATTGCAGATGAACCGAAGCTTAGTTCGACCAGTTGGTACAAGAAGGAGCACGGTTCATATGTTAGTATTACCCTGCTTACTCTAATTTATAATTCACATAGAGTTCTAAGTTTAGTATAGACGTTTTGTTTATTTTGATTCCTTGGTTGTTACTTATTCCTTAGATATTCATGTTTAGTATTTGAAGTTTTCTTAAGTTCAGTAACTGCAAGTTCATTTCTTTCGGTACTTTATTACTTTTTGACTACTACAGGGAATCCATTGGATTGCTCCGATGGTGTTATACTTTACATTCAATTGTATCTTTTTCATTAACAAATACAGACAAACTGAAGTTGAATAATTTTAAAAACTTTAAAAACCCGGACGATACCATTAACTAGCTAAATTTTGCCAAATGTTTCTAAAAATCATACCCTTGGGAAATGTTGCAATTGATAATCGACGCAAAAACTTAAGTAAAAACAAATAATAACGTTTTCCTTACTTTATACATTTATCTTTACAGTTTTTTTTCACTTAGTACAATATTTGGCAATTGGAAATTCTAAATTAACCACTATTTTGATACGTCACGGTGGTTGACGGGGGCCGGGACAAAATCGTTCTTTTGTGATTTTCCCATTTGAAATGGCGGTTTTGTATTGAATTTGAATCAAATAAAATACGAATTGTGTCGAGAATTATTGAATTCATAATAGATTATTATAGTATTACTAATACACTTTAGTAATTTAAATAGGTTATATATATATCTGGTTGTTCGATGGAAGTTGATTTATTATATTAATCAATTCGTGATTACCAATTCGATAGTTTATACTTCTTTGAATACAATTTAGTTTAAGTTTGAATTGTACAAATTCCCAAAGATTCTGACCCTCTATCATAATACCGTGTTTCTTGTTCAAGGTTCCTTTATTAAGGTGAAAATAGTACATAACACAATTTAAATATTTAAAAGCATATTAATTGTTGTAAAAGTTTTTTCTATCCTTGACAACAAAGTGCATTGGTACAGCTGATTATGTCTATTCTACTCACTGTTTATTGGTCTTGTTAACTTGTTTTGTGACTATTCCACACCCTTCCGATAAAAGGACAACCATGCACATGATTGCAGCCTATCTAGGGAGGGCGTCTGGAGAATGTTGTCATTCTTGAATCGTGTCTTACTTCAAACTCGTTGATATAGCCTGTATCAACAGGTAGGCTTCCAGTGCATTCTCCTGGAACCAGCGGTTGTGTATAGTCTGATTCAAGATGAATAATGGAGTGTTACTTGCGTATTTTATGTAATTTTGCATATATTTTCGTATTTCGAATACTTTCAGAACCATTTTCAGCGAGATTCGTTTTTAACACTCCAATATTACTCTCAGATCTAACCATATAAAAATGCATGGAAAGCGGTGGTTTTGGAGAAATGTTTCAAAAGGAACATTAATTTTAGTCTACACCGTTTTCTTCAGGTTACTACTGCGCTAACAGCCTAGCTTTTAATATGGATTATAATATATCCTCAGTAAGTTAAATAAGACAGAAGAGATTTTACAGTAGCGTTATAAAGAAATCAAATCTCTACCTATTCAAATAAGTTGAAAACTAAAAATAAGTTTATTAACGAGTTGTTCTTATGCTTTACATTGTTTTTAAAGGTTAACCTGTATTAATCTATTAGTTTGTAAAAGTACTTCGCTAATTAATTATCTCAGGTCGTATTCATTTACCAATCCGTAATAGATCTCCATATTGAGTTTACGGAATACTTTTTCAAATACAGGTCTCTATAAAAATTTCGTTTCATAACATTTTTATCAAGAACATTTGTTAGAATTTGCAAACATTATCAATGTTCAGATATAAGTTCTTGAACAGCCTTCTATAGAGTTAAAATGAATTGTTCCTTTAATGCTAAAAACACATTTAACTTCCACTCTTTAATATTATAGAACCCCGGAGACTTAAGTTTCCAGAATGGCATTTTCAATATTTTCATTAAAGTGCTGAAAAATCTCGTTTTCTTATTTTATTTCCATGCTCTACTTCAGGGAACAACTAGTTTCCAGTACATTAAAGTTAGGCGGCATAACGCCAACGCTAAAACAGGCTTCGTTCTTCGCTCACACGCACGATTTCTCGACACATTGTAACGGAACATGACCCCTCTGTAACCCCGCGCGATTCGTTGCCTGCCGATCACGCATCCATAGAACACGCCCGTGGGCAGGCAAATAGCAGTCTGCGACAGGAAAACTAGTTACATTTAAGTCAACGGGAATGGACATTTTTTAATAGTGGGGAAATGAATTTACATTCATGGGGAACCGTCAGTCGACATAGTTGATTTCTTCGAGGGCATGTTAGTCCCAATGACTATACGACATTGGAACTAATTGTTATACGTCTTTTATTTTTTCATGAAGTAATGAACTGTGCAACATTTTTTCTAACTATACTCTCCGAAAACACTACCGGTCTCGAAAGATCATTTGCCTAAATTGTGCTAATTAGATGTCTACCTTGCTAGTTATGCCTCTATTCACTAGATTTCCATGAAGAGAAGTAGACTTATTACACCGGCAAAGCAATGGAAACCAAGAAACATAATTAATATTTATAAATTAAATGTTACCTTCTTCCGATCTTGGTTTTGTAGCAAATGTACAAAAGATAGTTCTTTTCAGCAATTTATTACTACCAAATTCTCTTAGAAGTCTTACCCCTTGGAAGATATTGATAGTGAAATATTATTGAGGTTTTCTTGACACTCTTTTTTATTCCTGCAAATCTAAGTGATATCATATTCCTTTGCTCTGGCATGCTAAGGTGAAGTTTGCTCAATTATTCATTCTGTGCAAATAGCTAGCGTGCCAACCAAAAGAACAACTTTATCATGAAAGTAACCGAGAATCTAGCAGCTTGGCTACTTCGAAGGAGGATTGCACATAGTTAAATAAATTTCAATAATATTAATTATGTTTTATAATAATAATAACTTTACTTAACTTGCTCTAAAGTATTTATTGTACAAATTCATCTTTATTCGAAATACTTCAATAGACGGACCGTGACTTCACAACATACTAACTTTCATTACTGAAAACCTTGCTATGTTGCATTTTCTACTTTACTGTATTAAGCGATTACTTCGCTATGTTATAAAAAATTACAACATTTCATTTTCATTAGCTGTAATTAGTTTCACCAGTCCTTTCTAACTACAAGAATCTCGTTTTATTATCATTATTTATATCTTGCTAGGATTATATTCTGAGAGTTCTATTTAAAATGCCTTTTGTTTTTTATGTATATGTTGTTATTTTCACATGGTTACTATTTTCAGGTACAAGTAATGGTGGCAGTTAAGTAGTTCTAAACGACGTTTTATGCTATTCTTGGTGATTTTATCAGACCTTTCAATTAAAAATAATAATATTCTCTGGTATCTATAATTGGAGCGACTATAATGCTAGTTCAGGCTTGCTAATTAGATGTATACCTTCCTTTAGCAGTATGATATAACTAATAATTAGTCATCAACAACATTATCCTACTATACATAAACTCCCTTATTACTTTCTATTAAACTATATTCTTCCCTTTTAACTGCGAGTGTATTAGAGTCATTTGCGTAGGCTCTTCTCACAACTGGCGGCACTTTCTAGTTGTGGTTTCGGGTTTCGCATATTTTACACTTTTGCCGCGTAAAGTCGAAAAATCATTTACACATCTGTATTTGAGCAAAATTACAATAGTTTATAGTTATGGAAAACAACTCATTTAACTGGCTTTTCAACTTAACTTTGTGACCAAAACTTATAATTACTTTATCTATTCATTAAACAATTTTAACTCGAGATAGTTGTAGTTTTCTTAAATCTAATCGGTAAAAATAATTAGATCTTTTTTTAGTATTTGAATAATGCGTAAACTTGCTTTGATCAAAGAGATTTTCCTCCATTCTTCAGTTAATCTGAAACTTTTCATTTCATTAAAACTGTTTCTTCTCTAACAATTCCCTGGCGGCTTGCAACTTTCCTTATCGATGTTATTGCATTTCTTCCATTTGGCCAACGCATTCTCTTATCTAAGTTATGACAGATTCCTATCGAGCCAGCTTCGCAAATATATACAATTCAGGAAATGCGAAAAGCTGCAAGAACTGAGAAGAATGGCCCAGTTTATGTATTAGCTCTTATATATATATATATATATATATATATAT
>JAQGAV010002627.1:0-14937 GCA_034691345.1 Phasmarhabditis papillosa
GTTAAGGTATAGTCGGCGGACTAATCTCTTGCAAGGGGGTACGGTAGGGACTGCAAATTTATTAGAGTTTATTAAAGCAGTTAGAGCAAGTATATACTGTATATGCTTTAATTTCAATCAATTTGACCTTTAGCTGCAAGCTATTAGTGTGCCTACTATATGTACAGGTATTGGGAACCTGTAACTTAAACTGTAAGAATCATGCGTTATTTACCACTTCCTTGATATAACTGTTTTCCTAAATAAAAATTATATAATTTTTCATTTGTATTATTTCTAGGCAACATCGCTCAATGGACACAGTTGGTCCATTAGATGCGGTAGAATTCAGCGGGTATGATATTGATGGTATAGATACTAGGGTAAGTTCAATATTCATAATGGTTATAACATTTATTTACAATAACTATTAGCTTTGTTTGTATAAATGTTCCAAATGAAAGTTTGGCCGAGAGAAATTTTCTGGCAAGCTCCAATATTTCCTGTCTTCGGGGTTTACAGCATTTGGCAGAATTTTACAACTTTCGTAAAACACTCTCTTAAACTAACTTTAACGTGTAACGAAAAGCTTAGTCAGACTTTAAACTTATCACAATAGATTACTGTAGTTATAAAAGACCATGTTCGTTTCAGGAGCCACTTGCCGTTTCTACTCATTTCGGTTCTCAGCCTAGCGCGTTTACCTCCACCTATCGTGGCAATGCTGCTCCATTATCAAATCCCATTCCGACCAATCAGGCATTCTGGAATGCAGCTGCAAATCCGCAGACCACATCGGGGTGAGTAAGAAACTTTTGTTTTTGAATAATTATAATTAAAACTTATTGATTTTTGTTATTATCTAGTAACATTTCCAAGTCTTTCAAGAACCGAAAACTGTTATATTTTTGCAAAAGGGGACTTATCTTTATTTTCTCGAATGTTTCACGCCCATATCACTGTCTTTTTATATCATTTAGTGAAAGTGATCGCGCAATGCCGCAAAGTCACTTATTTTCAAGTTTTTTGTTCAATTTTCGAGCTTCGGCGTTGGAAGAAAGCCAATATAAGATATATAGGTAGACATTATGAAAATATATATTTCCAGTAATCATATATTATAGTTTTTTGTGTCTTTGAAAAATTCAATTCATTCTCTTTCTATTTATATCGACCGACTGACATATAATTTAAGATCTATGCCGTTTTAAGACTAAATTCTAAACTTTAAAAAATTTGCAATTAATTTTGGGATGTTTTTGATTCGAATATCTATTGATAATTTAATATCACTTGTTATGGTCAACTAGTCTTCTAGATTATATATGGTCATATTTACACGTCTATGATTATCTTAAGTAGATTTTTTGGATTAGATTATGACTTCCGATCAACATCAGACTTATTTACAATTCCCACAAACGCATTCTCTTATAGTTGGCTCGGTATTTGCCAACTCTGCGTCAGTGTGACTGTTTTTTGTCGCCATTTTATAGAATTCGATTTCTAGAAGACCGTTACATACGAGCTATGTCTCTTATTTGCTCCACAATAGAAGAGAAGGGTTTTGTGTTATATAATATTTATAAAAAGCTTACATTAGGATACATACGTTATCAGTCTGGTTATCTGTATAAATACCTTGGTGACCGTTTGCGGTCACTGCATACTACAAGGCAAATTTCAATTCAACTTGGTAAAATACCGCTGATTCTCTTGCGACTGTGTTTTTTAATATGATTTATATCCCACTCAATATCACTTTCATCTTCAACTGTTAACTGTAATATTTACATATCTGTGCCCCTATCGAAGTGGGGGATGGAGGTTCACTTCAAAGTAAGAGACTCGATGTATTTATACAGTTGCAGAGTTTTTCGGATAAATATTTAGCACAGTAGTTGTTTATACCATTCACTGAGTAGTTAAAAAGTTCTTAAATAATTAATTAAGTTATTCTTATAATAATGTTCATAGGATTAAATAACAATACTACGTTTGAAACAGTTGTTTTCTGAAACAAAGTGCTTCTTTTGGTTTCAAGAAACTCTATAATTCATAATTCAAACCATTAATTCATTCAATATAGCCTAATTAATAACTATATTTCGTATTTATAATCTAATTCATGTAGTTTATGTTGTTGTCGTCCTTGCTTTTTTAATCACAAGGCGCCATAAAGTCGGATTAGTTCGGTAGTTTTGCTCTCTTCTCATACTTACAATTACTAGTAACACAAGTCATTACTGAAAGTTTTTTTTAGAGTCTAACATAATAATTTATACCGTAATACGTGTTTTCAAATCTTTTACTACTGTGGTATCTGCAGATCTAACATAAACGTATTGCGATTAGCCAAACTACGCTAATTAGACCAATTTGTTGTTACAAGTTAAGTTACAGAATTTCTAAGAAACTAAGGCTTGATTCGACAACAAGTTGTATCACTGAAAGTTAATATATAGCCTTATAACATTTTATTGATTTTTGCGGATGCAAGTATCCATCTAGGAATACTACCTGTGTATACTCGAAACCTGCAAGGTGGCAATTCATATTTACAATCGTTTGTTTTAGTTGACTGAAATTGAAATGATAATCTTCCCTAATGTTTTTTGTTTGTTTTCTTGTCTTTTTTGAGCTTCTCTCACGAATATCTGGTTTCTCATTGGCGCTCATATCATCTTCTGGGTAACTCGGCTGTCTACCTTTTTTGCGCATCAGCCTTCACATTGTCGCAAGTAGTTTTACCATAATAATGATAGACTTGAATGATGATTGCTCCAAATTCTAATCGAGTTCTAGTTAACTGCTCACAATCCGTAACAAGGCTACTACTTAGTGGAAACTAGGCGTTTTATGGTTTCCAAGTATCGCAAACAGCACATCATGAGGTTTACGCTGCGTTTCTGCGACAATGTTCCGTATATATAGAAAATGTTGTTCTGTAAAATGTAAAAAAATGTAAAATGTTCTATACTGTATATACTGTTTTAATAATGTTATAAGTATTTCATTTATTATTCCGTTCTAGAATGCTGCCTTCATACGGCGGTGATCGTCTTCTCGGTGGTTCGTCTATGGGCATATCAGGCCCTTCAGGTGGACATTACTCAATGGATTATGAACAATTAAAACAAGATTATCAAGCTGCCATGGAAAAACTTAACCAGACAATGAACAGTATAAAGACATTCTGGAGTCCCGAGTTGAAGGTAAGTATACACATAGGTTATATTCTTCTGGAATATCTCAGGCGTGTAACAATTTACAAAAAACAATATTAGATTGCTTGAATCGCAAAATTCGTTGAAGAAAATATTTTCTAAATGTTTTGAAATATGACCAAAGGAAGAGGAAACCAACAAAACAGGAAAATCTAGAAAGAAGGCCTATATCAAGTTGGCTAGCTGACTTACAAAATAGAAAACTGTTTCAGCGAGAACGACAACTTCGACGGGAGGAGTCTACTAGAATAGCTCAATTAGAACGAATGTTGCAACAATCCGGAGGAACAGGAGCAGCTAACAGTGCTAATGAATTAGGTAAGAGAGATTGATAACAAGAAGCTGAACTACCTGAAAGAACATGTTAATCTGAGTCTGAAAATTGCCGGCGTTTTTGAATGCAAACGATGTTCAGCAGATTTTATATTATTATGTATATGATTGTATACCATTATGTTCCTGCAGTTTAAAACTCTTGAAGAAGTTGTTATAGTCCATAACAAACAAAAGATCTCCGAGAGCGGTGGTATACCGAGGCTTCGCAATTGCGTATTTGTCTTTTTCTGGACATGATACAAAATAAAACTAGTATAATAATCTTTTTCTCACAACAAACAAAAACTTGCGCATCAACCCATATAATGCAAGTTTTATTTTGCCACAGAACGAGCGATTCTTGAAACCTTAAACAACACCGCTCACTGCTTTTTTTGTTATGGACTATACAAGTAACCATAATATGAAACCATTAAATATCTTTTATTGAAATTGGTAGATAACTATAAGATTCAAGGATATTGCTAGTATTTCTAATAAATACATAACAATACTATTTTCAGCCCAACTTCGCATGGAGTTAGCCAGCCGAGAAGATCGAATCCGCCAGCTCACATCACTTATTGAAGAAAACAATATTAGAGGTACGGTTAAAGTTAGAAAGGGTGGATATTCTTAGGTCTCTTTTTCTAGGAATAGGTGATGATGGGGGTGTGGTCACCATAGTCGGCGGCCAAGGTTTATTCAAGGGTATACGGTACGAACTGCAAATTTTATTGGAGCGCAGTCGAGCAAGGGCGCGCGAAAACGCTGGCTAGTCAATGTACATCACGACATCTAGCTCATTTTTTGAAACAATTAATTTATATTAGCGAATATAACTATTTTGCGCTTTTTTAACTTGAGCAATTAGACCTTTAACTCGCATATCGTTTGTTCGCCGACTATAGTAAGTCCGATAGGAACCTGGAGCAAATTCAAATTGCAAGCAGTAGCTGAATCCTCTCAAGTGCAAAAACCAACCATACTAGTAGAATCATAGTTGAAATGTTACTAATACATTAGAATATATTAACTGACTATAATTTGCAAACTTCGCGCAAAAAGTGCCGCGCTCTCCTATGGTACCTAATTTTGATATGTCATTATACCTAAACTGGTTGAAAGTTGCAATGTTCCTCGAATTGTTGCAAATATAGCATTTTAAATAGGCTCTGGGGGCTCGTTGTTCTAACGAATGTGAGAAAATAAAGACTTCTTTAGTTAATAAATAGTAAAGTAAAAGAGAACAGGGTATTACGGGAAATATATACAAAAAAGGGATATACGCTTCCAAAAGCGTAAAGTACTTCAGTAGAATACTGTATTCTAATTTGTAACAGTGGATTTTCTTAATAACAGTCTAAAATAACATTATACTGTGTCGCAATATCAGATATATACTATACGCAAAGAGGATAAATCTGTAAATAAATCGTGTTTTCTCTATATTTTAAGTCTTTTTAGGTATTTCAAGCGGATTTGCTGACCTCCGGGTGCGTGAATTGGAAGATACTATAGCTCAACTACAAGATATGCTCAAGACTAAGGACCAGAACATGTTAGGGCAGATTGTAAGTCTGTTTCTTTATTTAATAGACCTACATAAAAATATAGCTTACTCCGTCCCTAAACTATGAATGATATTGGATAGTATAGTTTGTTTCCAAATAAAGACGTTAGCAATTCAACATAGAGACTTCTCAATCCGGCAAAGGAGCGAATCGGCTTGAGTCGGCTCGTTTAGAGATGTTGTAGCGCAAGAGCTATGAACCGTTTAAATCTAATTAAGAGGTGATCCGGCTTCTTTTCAAGATAAATTACAGAATGATTAAGGATTTCTAGTTTGCTCAAAGTTCATTTGTAAGCTCATATCTTTCAGAGCAGTTTTTCTTTTCTTATTATATTTTCATTTACAGGATGCAAGTGGTCGATTTGCACTTGAAAATGCGTTGAGGAGAGTCGATGAGAAGGTTTGTCCCAAAAATATTGCAGCATTCTCAAGTCATTTCTAAGTTCCTAATCTTTTTTGCGCGTTAAATAAGACTTATTCTACTCGATTCAGATTATAAATTTCAAATTGATTTAACAATAAGATAAAAGTACATTTCCTTACACAACAACTGTCTTTAGCAACAACAAATCTCGAAACTAGAAGAAGAGCTTAACAGATTCCGAATGATGCGCTCCACTCAACCTCGAGATTTCACAGATAAAACAATATCTAGTCACGATATGGTCAGTTTTTTTGTTTCTTTGTTTGTACATAGAATAATATATATATTCAAAACATTTTGAAATGTTCAAAGAGTATATTTTATGCAAGACATTACATTACTTTTATAGGTTACACTTCGTATGAAGATGGAACGGTCTGAAGTAGAATTAAGCGAAAGAAAAGCCGAATTGGCACAGTGCCAGACTAGAATGAGAGTTGCCGAAGAACAGGTAACACATTTAGCGTTAGGAAAGCAGGGTGTTGGGGAAGTGTTAGTACTGGCCGGTAGCCACAGTCGAATCCCCATTCAAAGAAAAGGGTTACTTTTTCAAGGCTCTTTTTTCAGGCAGCGGATCTTCGCCAGCATGTTCAACTTCTTAAAGAACAAATGACCAATAGAGAACAACAATGTACCCTATTACAAGGAGATGTAAGTTTAATAAGAGAGTGGATAGTTAACGGAAAGCCAAACTTTTGGTATTCTTTATCTTCTAGATTAGTTCAATGAGAGGATGTTAAGATTACTCTGTTAATAATATTATTTTAAGTGTTCTTGTTAAATTAAAGTTAGTAAAAGATATTCATACAAACGAAACAAATCCTTTTGTATGCATTCCTATGATTACAAGTTATTGGCGATTTTGATTGTAATAGGGCGCTGAAACTTTCATTAAGTATGTTTTGATGTTTCCTCCAAGCTTTTAGATATGATAGTTCAAAATTTTCGAGGAACGTTTCAGAAAAAAATGCCCAGAGCAGAGATCAGACCGGCAACCTTATATTTACCAGCGGAGCCTAACCACTGCGCTACCTTGGCTTCGGCCGTGGTTGAATAACAAAAACAAAGAACCACAAGTTCTTAATAAGTAGTAGTTATTAAAACAGTACCAAGCCTACACAGAAGGAAATGACATCATTCCTTGTAATGTCATTTATTAACTAGGAATATTGCTATTCTTATATAAACTGACATGAATACATTCTAGTATTAGCCTTATTTGGTAGCAATTACCCCGTCTCAAGAGGCAGTTCTTGACTACGAGTAAACAGCGCGAAATTAAAAGATTACACATTTAAGTAATATTGATTTGAGATTTATAGTTAGAAGTATTATAAATATACAAGTTATATTATTAGTAAATAACTCAGCATGGAATTTCAATAATTTATGTTTCATATAAAAGTTTTCTTTTAATTAAAATACCGTTTCAATATAAAAGGTTCTTAGGGCGGGGTACTTACATTCTGTAGACGTTTCTTACTATTTTGTTATTTTACCTCAAAGACAAGTTCTATGCAATGTTCAAAATAAATACTTTTATTAGAAATAAGGTATATTTAAACTGAATGAAATTTATAACATTTATATTGTAATAGAATTGTTGGTTTAAGCCTTAACGTGTTCATCAAAATATTTATAATTATAATAATAAATAGTTGTATAAAGAGGAACCGCCCGCCTGAAGCATTAGACTTTCGTATTGTTTTGACTTTTGACATGTCAAAAAGTGAACTTCAATACTTTTTCAACAAATGTTTCACTTATAGTTCGAAATTTAAGTAGATAAATTAAGGATTCCACGTTTCTGATTGTTTAGTATAATTTAGTACAAGTTTGAAAATAAATGTTGCGGACAAATGATAAATCGTCTGCGAACGATTATTCATTTGTGAAGTGAGACAACCTCTTAATCTGTAGATAACGCGCGCTCAAAATACCGTGCCTGGCCGGGCTCTGAAAAAAGTCGAAGGGCCAGGACGGGCCCAGGTTGTTCCCAGCGGATACCTGCAGTGCACGGTATGGATTGCGGTATCCACTGATAAAATGACCGGTATCCGGTTGACTAGAGTAGATACCGCGCGCTCAAAATAACAGCAGAAGCGCTGTTATAAATGAGCTATATAACTCTTGCATATGACTGTACCATAGCTTCCTAATCTAGACTGATTCTAACTCTTCAGGTAGAAGCTCTAAGACAGAAACTGGACACGAGGAATGAGCAAATGGGCCAAAAAGAATCAAGAATAGATAAACTAGAGAAAGATCTTGTTGGAACAAGAGGAGATTCATATGACAAAGCAGAACAGGTACGATAATATTATTATTTGGCCTTACAATATCGACTAGTTAAGTTTCTCAAAAAGAACGGCATCACCAGTTTTAGAACTTATTGTTAGAACGTTAGTGCGGTTAGTGGCGCCCTAGCACAACGGGAAGCGCAATCTGAAACCAGCAAATCTTGATGCACGATTACTGTATTATTTTTTAAGCAATTTATGTTAATTTATATATTAAGCAAAATGTCATTGCCGGATCTGAACAACTGAGTTTTTCCGAATTAATTCATGAAAGCCGTTCCAATGAAAACAGAACTTTACCTTTATGATAATAACACCGCCCTGTAGTCCAAGCCGGGTAGTAACGGAAACGATACATTTTTTAAAAATTGTTCGGGCTATTGAGAACCTTTCAATACTACCACTTTGCGCCGTCGGTTAGCTTTTCGAAACAAACCTAAATAAAATCGTCTCATTACCGATGGATTAGCCTGCTTCGACAGCAAATACACTTTAAAACTGAGCCGAAGACTATCTCAACCGGTTACTTCTTCTATATTTCTAACTTACATTTTAGGTTCGACAGTCGGAAATGCGAATGCAACAACTGGTTGGTCGTATTGACGGTCTAGAGACCACCCTAAGAGAAAAAGAGCAAGAACTGGATAAGGCAAAGGTAGGCACAATATCATCGGAGAAAGATCTTGAAAAGAAACAAAATGAAAGTGTGAAGAAAAACTTTTGACCAAGACAAACAAAGACGGTTTGTTAGCTATAAAACTATACAAATTTAAAGTCTCTTGAATGAATGGAATTTTGCTGTTTTTATATAGTTGTATTTAGTTTTTACGGTTTTTTTATTCTAAAAGTATTTCCAGATTCGCTTACTCAGTCATCCCGATGTGATAAAAGAAAAGGATCTGAGAGAAAAGATTGAACAAGGTAATCAAGCTTAAGATTGAAACTGCAAAGAATCGTTCGGAGTGTTAGAGTCATCTATGTGATATTCAGTATTTACTATACCTTTCTATAGCAAACTCTAATATATTTTGTTATAAATATTTTATAGGCGAACGAGAGAAGCAACGTCTTCAAGACCATATAGATCAATTAAGAAGAAATTCCGAAAAGGATAGACTCGATCAACAGGAAACTTACCAAACTGAGGTAAATTTAAGAACGAGTAAACATTAGAAAAGTTATAAATAAACTTGGTCAAAACTATTGATAAAAACTATAGACTTGAGCAGGGCTGGGGCCGAAAATTTGAGCACAAGGCCGAAAATTCAAAAAAAAAAACGGCCCGCGCAAGCACAATTTTTATGAAAAAATCGACTGATTTAGGTAAATAATTTTACAAATAGTATTCGAACACATCAATAAGTAAAGATTGTTGCATCTTCAATGTTTATGCCAAAAAATAGCACTGAAAACTAACTTATTTGAACAATATCCGCTAAAAATTGTGAAATAGAATAGGGCCGGCCCTTTCCCAGCCAGGTACTTGAGCTATTTATACTATATACCTAAACCAATGTAAATTATACATTAACCAAGAATGTACAATTGAATGATTCTTTAGCATGTCTTAAGTTTGAAAATATGTATTCCTTTTTATTGCAGCTCCGCCAATTAAGAACAACCGTTGAAAATCTTCAAAAGGAACTGCTCGATAGGGATGTATTACTAGAGTCACAAAATGAAAAGGTAAACATACAACTTTATTATATTATAAACTTAATAATAATACAATATTATTAATTGTTTCATTCAGATCGGAGACCTAGCTAGAGAGTTAAGCTCCGCCCATAAACGACTGCAGGATGCTATGGTGGACAAGGGAGCCGATGAGTTGAGAAAGGAGGTATGATCTGCCCGGTAAAAGTACCGTCTAGAATACCGAACTTTCAGCTGGTTTAAAGTAATACTAGAAATATCATTGCCTAGCAATATTGAAGACTTTTCGTTTAAAACTAATTCAGAAATATAGACCGTTAATAATTAGCATCGTCTGTGTAAAGAGCAAGATCTTCATCGGAACATTCTGGAGAGGGGCAATGTTAGATAAATGAATCTTATTTTGAAAGAAACGATCCAAATCCTTATTTTCAATTCATTTTATATAATACTGCTGCTACCCGGAATATTGCGCTCAAAACATAATTGACACAGACTATATATTTGTGTTCAGGTGGAAGGTGCTCGAGGTGAAGTTGAGAAGTTACTGAAGATGGTGCATCAATTGGAGAAAGACAATACTCAATTGAATACACAATGCAAACAGTTACAGGTGAGAAGTTTACATTTAAAAGAGCAAGCTTGTTTAACCATGAATACTGATCTACTTTATATATAATACGGGGTTTTAGCCCCAATTAAAGCATTTCTTCATTTACTTTCGATTTTCAACGGTTTCACTTCTATCGATTTTCAACGGTTTCACTTCTACAAGTTCAAACGATCTATTCTTCAGGGACAAGTAGATACCCGTGGTACTTCAGAACATGGCAAACATACGGATAGAAACAGTCTTACTTCTCTACCGAGTACAGTAACAACAGGACCAAATACAGCATTTAGGAAAAGGTATTACTAATAGTTCATTAAAACTTACATAGTTGCTCAATCTTTGCATGGTCTTTATTAAAAAAGCATTGAGATATTATTAAACTGTTATTGGTTGTTATGGTCTGATTCAAGAATAACAACGCCGTGATACTTGCGCATTTTTGATTAATTCCGCGTATATTTTGTTTCTTCAATAACTTTCAGAACCACTTTCAACGAGATTCTTTATTAACACTCCATTATTACTCTCGAATCGGATTATAGAAGGGTACGCGGGTGGTCCACGTGGAACATGTCAGGTCCCCCACTTTATAGTTTAACCACAATGATTCCAAGGTTTTCGATTAGAGCTAAAAAATAAATCATCAACTAGTTTAATTTAAGAATCGAGGAGTTAGAAGAAGCTCTACGGGAGTCAGTTAGCATAACCGCAGAACGCGAAGTTCATCTTAGTCAACAAAAACATTTACTACAACAAGTTAACACGCAGGTAGGTAAAAACTATAGGATTTTCGATGTTACACCCGGAAAATTATTCCCAAAAGTTTACAACCTTCTGTATATCAATAAAGGGATAGAGCAAAATGAGAAGCAGACGGCACAATTGTTGTAATCCCTGCCGGACCCCAGTGAACATTTTTGGAAATGCTCGGCCCGGCCGTCCCGTCAAGAAGTCTACTGTATTTAATCAATCTGTAGCGTTTTAGCTGAACGATGCTCGCCGGGAAATGAACGAAATGAAGAAATCAAATGCTTCATCTATTGACAAGGATCAGTTACTCCGCACAGTTGAAGCAGAGAGACGACAAAATATGGAACAAACATTCCAGTTGAGGTTCGGTAACATAACATTCCAGCTGGGAAACTCGTGAATGAAATAACTTATAAAAAGAGTTTTTCATGTTTTTGGAAGTCTTATCTGTAACTGTAACTTTTAATATATTTTACTTGAACAACCCTCGTTGATATCATACACAGCAACTTCACATACCTTTAAATGCAAACAAAATTTAGACAAGAAGCTCTGTTAGCTGCCATTGGTGAGAAAGATGCTCATTTGGCTTATCTGGAAAAGGGTCGTGCACCTCGAGAAGAGGTAGAAACTATTAGAAGACAGAAAGAAGCACTTATGAACAAACTCAAACATGAAAATGAAAAGTAAGTAAGGAAACTATTGATAAAGGAAGCTAGATAAGCAATAACAAATACTCTAGGAAGGTATTTGATAAAATTGTAGTACCAGGGGGGGGGGGGGGTGATCCTTTCGGGAACTAACCGCAGGAACGTTAACTATTAAAATGTTAAACGGTATTGATCAACGGTGAATGATTAGTCGTAAAGGTGCATTAAATTTACCTATTTAATATATTTTAGTCGTGCCATGGTTCTTCGTCCTGGTAGTGCTGCCAGTATGGGCCAGCCCATGGCCACTATTGGTATGGGAGCGCATGTTGTACCTATGTCAATGTCACAGCCTAGTCCACATTTCGGTAAGTAACAGAGTTAGACAGCCAGTTTTAAAAATGCGTGAAAGTCCGCTTTTGCCAAATTCCCGTTGGTACCGAAGCTCGATAGTACGTTTTCACAAAGCCCATTTGATTTAAAGCCTGTTTTTGCTAACGACTTGCGTACAACGGGCCACTCTAGTAAGTAATATACATTAAAACTATGACAGGCTCAAAGCAGGCGAAAAGTTCAGTCCAAACAACAAGACTTTTAGCAGGACTCACGCATGGTAACCCGCGGCAAATTGCAAAACTCTTAAAATACACGCATTTTATAAAAATGCTGAATAGATTTCTACAATTTTCTTACCTGATACAGCACGTTAGCGAGAGAAATAAGCCACATTCACAGTTTAAATATGATTTTGATCTTTTTTGGTCCTCGGGGAGCTACAGTAAAGGAAATTAAGTGCTCCAAAATTGATTATCTTGTAAAATCCCTAATGATTCTTAAATTTGTAATTATTTATATGTTTGTGAATAAGTTTTTAGGAGGAATAACTAAAAAAGAATTGGAACACATTTTCGAGTGTACCGTGATTGAAACATAAATTGAAACATACGAATGCTATAGCTTGATTTCCCAACTATGACTAAACAGTATTTTTAAGGACAAGACATAATGACAAACTCGGCCGATCTTGATGATGCTGAAGGAATCTGGGCCTAAACTGGATCTACAGTAACCTCGCTAAACTGCCGATCTCCTGTTTGCTCTTATCAAATATGGTCTCCGTTGATTTGTAGTCCTTTAATCTAAATTGCCAGATATTGACCAAATATCATTACATTTCTACAAAGTTTTGTTCTGTGTTACATAGCATTTCGGTGAATTCACTCATTTTTTTAATAAGAAAGCCTTATAGGATCTCAATTATGTTCTAATCATAATATATTTTATACTGTTGCATTCATTTTTGCATTTAACAATACTTATTAAGAGCTAATAGCATTTACTTTGTAGTTAGTTTGGCTGTTTTCTGTTTTACAGCTTTTCTATCATTCTTAGCCTAATCCATGCTATATGTCTTTCACTATTATGATATAACAAACTTAGTTCCACTTTCCCATCCAACTAGGTTGTTCCGTTTTATTTTAACTGTAATTGTATTGTATTTATAAAGTTTAATTTTAAACAATAGTTTTATGATCGCGGAAAGAATAAACAAAGAAGACCGATTTTTTAAACTTTATTATCGTAGAAAGAGGCCTCATAATTTATTTACGAGTTCTATAACTGATTGTACATATGAGGTAGTTCATATTACTAGTTTAGTATTCTAGTAGGGGAGTAGAATACTCCAGATTATGCCGGCTCTTATCTCACAACAAACCTCTAGAATTCTGTCAGTTATACTCACTTTATTCTCTATACTATTCATGTACTGCAGAACAGGGAAGCGAATTTCTTGGGCTGGTCAGGGCCGAAAAATTTAGATTGTGGGCCGGCCCACTTTCACCTCTGTTACAGAAAGCACCAATATAAGAACTCTGTTTAAAAACGACTACTCCAAATCACTAACATTGATAAAAACAAAACTTTTTGACTGAGAAATTCAAAAATTGCCTTTAAAGTAGTTCTGTTTCAGTGAGTTCTGGATAGGGGTTGTTCCTTCAAAAAAGATACTCTCATGGAACAAGAGAGCTCTTCTTGACTGAGATTTTTTGCAAACATCTTCGAAGTAGTCTGTTTTTTCAGTTGTTTCCCGTAAAGTTCTCAGGTAGTCACTCAAAGAAAGTATTCGTTGAAGATTCCTTTTTACTTCGCCATTTATTTAACAACTACTAGTAGGCTTAAGTTTCAATCCTTATTGATTCAAATTTTGGAGCAATTGTTCTAAATATTGTGAAATTGTTGTTTTGAACGATAGAAAGGTAACGGCGCCAAGATAACCGACTGAAATTTCGCAAAATTTCTCATTATGAAGCAATTTTGCACCATATATTTCACAAGTATCCCCGCCCACTTAAACTTCTATAAAAGTAATCGGAATTAAGAAAATAGTAACTTTTATATAGATTGTTTTCAATAGTATATGCTAGCAATATAGGTTTTCAAGGTTTATTCGAATAAAATAAAAGGTTAAATTTTTAGCCGTCATTGACTTATATCTGCATTACCGACGAATTTTCGTTTGAGCCTGTAGCCAAGAAGTTCAAAGCTTCGCAAATGAAGTGAGTTCAGACAATTATAAGTTGTTTGTTGACTTTCTATTAAGTGTATCTTTGATTTCAGATAGACCATACTGCATTATTTAGGCGTTGTATTGAAAATCATAGGCAGGTTCATACGTGAAAGACTGAAAACCATAGTCTTTCATGTTCTATAATTTATTCTTAGTTGCTTGGCAACCTTCTTAGACTAAGGTATTCTCTACTTCCCGTTGCTGATTTTCAGTGTATAAAAAGTCAAATAGAATTTTTGTCTGTTACTCTAACATAATCACTTTCCAATTTCTTCTGTCTCCGTAAAGGAACATAGAGGGGGCCTTACTGCATATATCCTACGGCAGAGCCGGTTATCCAGCCGGCTCGGCCCAGCCTGACCTCCAAAATTTGAGGTCGGGCCGGATACCCAGCTCTGTCTTACAGTAATATCAGTTTTCTTCACAAATTCGAATGAAAAATATTTTATTTTTGTGTGGTGCTTTGAAAGAAAACCCTTGTGATTCTTAGCAGATCTATGTTTTAATATTCGAAAAATGTCGAGTTTGATCCAAGCTATGACCATTTTTGTCGCTTTACTGCGTTTACATCCTAATCAGCGCTAGCGATTGCAGATATGCAATTTCGTAATTGCGCACAAGTGCTCCGTATTTTTCTTGTAGAGAAATTTGCGAAAATGAAGGTACATGCCATTTTATATTTATGCACATCCGTTAAATCAAGTCTTAGATAACACTATCTAAAAATTTATGCTAATGATATTAGGCTCATTGTTATATTTTTGGTTATATTCGAAAAAGTGAATTGTAACTGAATTCATAAACGTCCGTGTATGTCGCGCGACACGCACGTTACATTACCACACTACGTTTACAAAACCGTTTTACAATTACAAATGCTT